>CCAG010012777.1:0-71707 GCA_001077435.1 Glossina morsitans morsitans | reverse complement strand
TTGTCTCTCAAAAGTGTTAGAGAAGATTATGGCATCTAGACTGCCCTGGTTTCTTGAGTCCAAGAACCTGATTACAAAGCAACAAGTTGGTTTCAAGCGGGGTAGAGGGTGCATTGACGCACTTTTACATATTCATTATTTTCCGAGCAAAGCAATTTCCGAACGCAATCATGTAACAATTCTCTCAATTGATTTCGAAAAAGCATTTGACAGAGTTGGTCTTCATGTTATTTTAAGACTCTTGAAATCATGGAATGTTGGACCCAAATTCTTCAACTACATCAAATCATTCATGTCGCATCGGCGGTTTAAAGGTAGAATTAACAATCATCTCTCTGATTCCTTTCCGCTAATGAATGGCATTCCTTAGCAAGGATCTCCTCTGTCTGTCACGCTGTTCCAGATCGCTTTCAACGAAATTAGCAAAATTCTTTGCCGTGTACCGAGCATCGAACACTGTCTCTACGCGGGCGATGTGTACATTTTTACAAAAGAAAAAGATAACACAAAGGCAATCAATATCTTCGAATCTATTGGACGAGAGATCTCCACATGGGCAAACTCGTCAGGAGCTAAAATCTCCATACAAAAATCGAAAAAAATGCACATTTGTCGAAAACAGATGTGTGATGCAGGAAATCTACTGATGCATATTAACGACTTACCAGTACTCAACGTGCAATCGCTCCATATTCTCGTTCTCACGTTTTCCAACAATTATTGTTGGGAAACACTCTGTCTTCGGTTAAAAAACTCTATTTTAGCAAGAGCGAATTTCATACAGTACGTTGCTTGGAAAAGCCATGCGCACATTAACACTATTGCTTACCTTACCAAAATGCTTGTTTTAAGCAAGATTGACTACGCCTTGATAATTTATGGCAATAGCTGCAAATCTAATATCAACCTCCTTAAACCGGTTTATCACCAAGCCCTCAGAGCAAGTTGTTATGCTTTTCGGACGACGCCCATAAAAAATATTATAATTGAAACTGGTCTCCCAACTTTAGAAAGTACTCTTTATGAATTAAAAGCTAAAATAGTCCCCAAGCTTCTTAATTCAAACAAATCTATTCTCGGTGATGACGTGAGAAAGATTTTTACTGCGAAGAAAATTCCGAAGTCACCATCTGCAATTGACTATTGTGTGTATGTCGCAAAGAAATTGAGCATTCCCTTAAAAATTCTCCGCTACTTTGGTCTTGAACCTCCATGGATTTTGAAAGACTGCTCCTTTGACATCGCGCTGTCTGGGCACAAGAAAGAAGATACTCCAAATTACGTCTTCAGAAATCTTATAGCTGAAAAAACCCGAGTACTGGAGAGTACCGGTTGGAATCTTTTATACACAGACGGCTCAAAATCTTCTGGTCTGACTCCTGCTTGTGCCGTGGTAGATGCTTCAGGACAGGTTCTTCTCAATCATATATTACACGAAAATACTTCAACCTTCACAGCCGAAGCTTGAGCTATCCTTCACGCTGCGAACCTTGCCCATAAAAACAAACTGAAAACCGTCATTGTTACCGACAGTTTGTCTGTATTACAAGCTATTCGGAATCCTTCAACGTCATCAACGAGATGGAGCACCATCATCAAATTAAGGAATATCATTACAACACCCGGCGAGAAAATTAAAATGTTATGGGTTCCTAGTCATATCGGTTTATTGGGAAATGGGCAGGCTGATCGAGCGGCTAAGTATGCTGCTTCTGCACCTCTAATTATGGATGATGTCATGGAAAAGTTGGATCTTCAAACATACATTGGAGGAAAAATTAAAGAGAAAATTACAGAAGGAAATCTACAATACCGTCATCAACACTACTCTTCTATTAACCCTCAATTAATTCCACCTTTATATCCAACAAATGTCGAGAAAATCAAGATTCAAACATTTTCGAGAATTCGCCTTGAGCATACAATTGTAACCCACCAATGGATCTTGAAGAAATCTCCGCCCCCAACCTGCAGTTGTGGACAAATTCTTACCATAAAGCACATTCTCTGCGACTGCCTTAACTTTTCCTTGGCTAGAAGTATTGCATTTAAAACGGTTAACCCTTTGGACTTTCTAAAATCGGCTTCAGAACAGAATATTAATTCAATATATTACTTTATTAAAACTACTAGGCTCAATATCTAATGTAATTTTCTAAATTAGAGCCGATAGCCTGTGTTGCTAGTGCTCAAAGTCTTCTTTTGCTTAGTCTAAGAATTTATTTCATTAGTCTAAATTATAATAATGATAATAATAATAATAATATATACCTCCTTATGCAGAATTTTTAAACTTGAAATAACAAACCTGTCAAAATGATCCATGGGTTCTATAAATTCAGTGTTATTGTATGACAAAGTAGTTTGATCACAATTCATGCTGTAAGAGTAGGTAGGTCGGTAGTTAATCGACATAAATATATTGGATTCTTCGAAAGATCAAAAATTATTCGTTCAGTTCTTGCCTAAATACTCCTTTTAATTCTTAAGCCTAAATATTCCACTTTTTACTTATTAGACTCAATATCTTTTATAATACTTCTTATTATACGGGACCTTATAAATGTTACAAGTCGATGTTTTTTTAAATCCATCACCAAAGGAGGAGGGGTGTGTTCGTGCTGTCAAAACGTTTGAAACGTTCAGAATGAAGCATCACCCTACAAACCCTGCAAAGTATATGTATTCTTAATTAGCATTAAATCCTAAATTGATTTAACCATGTCCCTCCTTGTAATGTCTGTTGCAAACATTCTTCTGGCCGCAAAAATGAAGTTATCGACCTCAAATATGGCAGAAACATTGGAAGTTCTTGCACGTAGGCTGGTATTGAAAACGAGCCAAATCGGTCGAAAGACACCTTCACAGAATTAGGTGAACTGTGAGCACCTCCGGTTTTCAAAAGGAATAAGAAATTGGTTTTTGCTCATTACTCATAAACTATAGCAGATAAATGTACAGGAATTTGAACGCACATTTTATGGGCAATGATGCGATATCTGTGCAAAAATGAGAAAAAATTGGCTACGCCTGCCCAATATTATACCGGGTCAAAATTTTATTTTTTTTAATACCTTTGTAAGGTGCAGAAACCAATTTCAAAAACCCCCATAAAGTATATAAATTCTTAGCCAGTTTCAAATTTGGAATGCAACTAAACATGTCCGCCTGTTCGTCTGTAGATCTGCATGTCTGGGCAAGTGTGCAGGACTTCTGATAAACATTCTCACATTAGCGAAAATGAAGGTACTGACTTAAACTTTTCCAAGGACACGTCTACATCGCCCACACGCCTACGACAAAAACTTTTATTTTGAAAATAGAAAAAATGAGCCGCTTTACTGCATATTACAGAGCATGAAAATTTAGTTCTTTTACTTTTTTTCTCGTTTTTAGAATAACGGTGGTGGGTATAAAAGATTCGGTCACAACCGAATGCAATTTCCTTACGTGTTGTCTTTTACTTTTTGTTTTTTTTTGACACATTTCTCTAAACGCACTAAAAAATCTAATTTTGGGCTTCTTTATATTAAAATTCTATTGACTTAATTCAATGTTGAAAGAAAAGTTAATCGACGTGAATCAATTTGATCGAGTTTTTCACCACTATAAAAGTGTCGCGCTTTGTTATCGAAAAATATCATAACTAAAGAAATTATAACAAAACGTAACCTATTTTCATGGCTACGAACGGACGTGTGTCAATCTATACATACATTTTTCAATAATTAATTGTAAAATGTTAGGGAAAATTTAAAAAAAAAAAAAACAGGAACAAAACAAATGTTAAAAATGTTATTGCTATTCTTTTTACTATTATTTAAAAATTTTATATAATAATTAATTATACACAAATTATTGGGGAATTGCTTATCACTTTGATAACATAGGCGCAGGCGAATATAAAATTTATTTATTAAATTAGTTTTACGGTACAAAAAATCATATACTTTTAAAAATAATTTTTATTTTTTGATAAGATTTTTATTTAACAAAATTTTGAAGTGCTTCAAAAATAAATACATATTCTATCGTTCATACTATTTAACGGGCTATAAAGTTTTTGTGAGAACAAGTCAAGGGTACAATAGTTGGGAAATTGCAACACAAAAAAACCAAAAAAAAATGGAGAAATATAGAGAAACTGCATGAAACTACGAAAATTATAAAACATAACGACTTAACAATAACGTCGACATTCAACGTTATCACCAGCATCGTCATGTATATTTTTAAAAAGGAAAAACTTCTACGTATATGCACTGCACACGCAAGCACAGAGAAATTCATTCATTGAACACAACACTCACACGTAGTACAACAGTTATTGAAGGCGAACTAACACTAACAACATTGTTAAATGAGAACTTATTCACCAATGGGAAAACATTAAATTCATGAAAAATCAACATCACACTAAGCACATATTATTAATGTACTACTGTGATGGTTGCGTATGGATTTCTGCATGTTTCTATATGAATTTATGTGCGTGTGTGTGGGTGGGGGTTTTTGATAACATTTCGTGGTCGGTTTATAGAAATCGAATAGAGTGAATAGATGGGAGAAGAAGAAAAAGAAACATTAAAGCAGAAGAAAGAAAGATATAGAAAAAAGAGAAAGAAGAGGGTGTAGTGTGTAACCGTTTTAACATCTACAAAATTTAATGCAAATTTAAAAAAAAAAAAAACCATTTGTACATAGTTCACATATATATTCGTATATGAGAATATATCAAGCATAATTTAACGACAAACAAATTTCTATGATAGCTTCACTGATTTTCAATTTATTTCTATATATCCCCTACCAAAGTATAGAAATACACTAACCTTGTCATCCCATTTATTATAACTGCAAATAGTTGCAAAGAATTCATAGAATAGATAGCACCGGTTAACAGGAAAAGCTTATTAAATACAATTTGTAGTATTTGGAGACATTTTGTCCTAAAATTCTATGTTGTTTCCTAAAAATATGATTTCGTATATAATCATGGAACAAAAGTTTTTTTACGTACACACACGCACACTAAAGTTTATATTTTAATCTAACATAGAATAGTCTTTAAGAAAATATGAAGTAATCTAATAAACACTATCTCCCATCATTGGAGGGCTCGGATATGCGTTCTGGATGTACTGAATTATCATTAGCGGATAAACTTTTAAGGCATAAAATAGTTTTCTCTGAAATTAGACCAGGTTTTGCTGACTTTTAAAATGTCAACCTTATTCGTTGGCAAAATATGTGCAAGATTAGAATACGCAGGCTTCAGCTCAACCGTTCTGGTCGTTTTACAATCTTTACCAGTTTATTCTTTTATGGTCAGATTTATGGTCGAATCTTTAAAACCATACTTCACGGAAATCCTTTTTATTTCGAATTTAAGCCACTTTAAGTCATTACACTTTCTCGTCGCACTCGTTTTTGTGTCGATTTTCAAGAGCAACGTTAATCTCTACTACTTTGCTGTTCTCTTTTTTAAAAAATTTAACAGATTAAAAATCGTAGTTTTTAAACTCATTGTCAAAGCATTTTTATTTTTGTTTGCTAACTCTATCCTGGAAAGCATAGCATCATACCACACGTGCGAATGTCCCAACTCTGAAAACCTAAGCATCACCCTGTTCGGATGGATTCAATTTTACACAACATACATCAAAATGGCTGCCACTTCCTGATTCCGACTCTGGCCCCCATACGTCTCACAGAACAATGAAACATCTATCACTATTATAGTATAACAGCGAGCGATCTCCCCCCTCCCTATATAATTTCCTCAATGGTGAACAGATATTTTTCTGGAGCAATAAAACAAACATAGATTTGGATATGACAATTGGAGGACACTTTGCAAATCAAAAGTGCAAGTAATTAACACGGAATCATCGTCACCTCAGCTTATCGCATTTGCCTCAACTTCATTAGACTAGCGTTTTCTTATCAAACGCAGTGAATATTTTGTTTACAATTCTCGTTTACTTGTAATATAAATTTGATCATATTTCATGCATGTCGCATATATTTTGTTTGGTTAGTTTAATAATACGAATAGTGTTATCACAAAATATTCTTCTACACATTTTTTACCGATAAGCAGCAGTAGTAGCAGTATGGTCATGTAGAGGTTGCACATTTTCGAAATAAATGAGCCGCTATCGACGTATTATTTCTTTGGGAGCTTTGGGAACATAGTGAGATTCCAGAACTGGAAAGCTTTCTTTATGGGTTTTCACTAAGGTAATTTGTGACTCACTTGTTTTGTTAATTGATGCCTTACGTTTCCTTCCATTTCGGCAAATAAGTAATTCGCATTTGCCAACACACTCATAAAGTGTTTCTTTTTAGTGCAGACTTAGTTTCGTTCATGTAGACTTATTTTCTAAAACATGTGATCCTCTTAACAAACATAAAAGACACGTATCAAAAAAAACACGGCGAGCGATTAATTCGTTTATCTAAAAAATCTAAAAAACTGCAGGTAATGAAATTGGACAACATGCAACAGGTATTTAAGATTGTTTAGTGGTCAGAACGAGCGCTCCTTTCGATAGATTGTTGAGAAATGTAATGCCAAATAATGTAAAATCACCTTTTCTTGAAAGTGTTTCCTATACACCAACGATATAAACTGCTTTGGAGCAAACAAATCGATGTCGCTCGTCTGTCTAGTTGATGTTGAAAAACTCCCTAAACTTGAATAGAAAGTAAAGCATTGGTCCTTATATTCGTGCTTGATACAGACATATGGATCAAGTTTGGGCACATGCACCAATATGATATATCGCTTACAATATTGGCAAAGCTAAAAATATTAAAAAATCTATGTCATATCTAGTCGTCTTAACGAAATATTTTCTGTCATCACAAAAATGATCTTCGTGGATCCATTAGAGAATTCTCAGTTCGTAATAAACCTTTTGAATGGAGGGGTGTCCAGTATTTGCTTTAAAATGATCATAGTTTTCTTTCCGGTTTCCCCCTTACCTGGCTTTCCCTACACCACTTATAGTACATGGTATATTAAGGTGGTGCGGACGTAGGTAACACCCAGAAGGGTTTAAGGTAGACCCACCTTTTATTATATATTCAGAATCACTTTCTAAATCTATCTTAGCCTCGAAGCCATAAGAAGGGGTTCAAAAATTGCCCCAGCTGGTCCAAAATTTCATACCAATTTAGAACGCCGAAATAGTACCGGTTAGTCACTTTTGCCGAGAAATTTTGAAAATTATAATTTTTTTCCATCTAACGACTCTTCAGAATACGCCGTTATAAGGGGGGAGCGGTCAAAAAAAATGAACCGATCCGAACTATTTTCAATAGCGTTCGTCCTTGGGAAAAAGTACGTCTGTGCATCAAATTTCATCACAATTTCTCGAAAATTGCACCTGGGTCTATCTTAAGCCCTTCTGCGTGTTACATACGACCGAACTAAGTCAATACACACTTATCACAAGTGCATAAGTCTATTTCTTGGCCCCACACCATATAAGATGTCTCGTGAGTAGTAAGCCCTTCAAAAAAAACTTAATGTTTAATATTTTGTAATGAAAATTAATTCATAAGAGCGTTTCAGCAAAGAAAATTAACGGTAGGAAATTCGAATCACATAGGTCTATGTTTTTAACCCCAACATAGGTAGACGCTATTACGAAACGCAAACTTTTATATGGATAGAAAATTTAACCTTCCAATATTAGGGGGGTTTCATGAAAATTATGGACTTTGCTTGGAAATAACGTCGCCTGGTTTTTTTTGTTTGTTATAACAGTAATGACTTTCAAAATGTATTGATTTGAATATTTTGCATAAACTTTTTTGGAAAGCAATTGTTTGGGGGTATGGTGAATATTTAATAAAGTTGGCTAAGGTTACCTACCATACAAAAAAAGGCAAATAAAAAAAAAAAATAAAACCGCACACACACTAAAACCCTGAAAAGATACAACATTTTAGGGGAAAAATATTTTGTAAATATCAAGGCAAACAGAAAACTTCAATGGTTCGCAAGACCAACGTGCAACGCAGTGTGTAAATTCCTAGCGTTCCTTAGCAAATGGGGATCGGTGTAGCAAAAGAGGAATTGAAAAATTTTTAAACAATTTTTCTAAGGGAAAATAAGGGAACGTTTCCTTTTATAAATTTATTTATAAACTACTAAACTCTGAGGTATTAGAAAAGTCAAACTGCCGAGTAAAGAATTGCAAATGAATTCAAACACCGTATTAAATAATGGCTATCACTAGACATGCGATGAAAAATTTAGCAAAACTTACTTGACCGACGTTGTTGCAATCAGCCATTGCTTTCGTTTAATTGTAACTTAAATTCTCTTACAAATTCGAATGTGAATAGTGAATGTATGTATATTCAATATTAAAATGTATGCATAAGAGAAATTTCTTTGTGTAAAGCTGCATCCAACTTGCATAAGAAACTTTCATATTCTTAGGGCAATACATTTTTTGTAAGAACCTTTTTTTAACTTACTCTCAATATTTTTCGTCGGTCGATTAACTCATATTTTATTTTAAAAGCGAACAGCCGATAAGGCGCAAATCGCAAGCTAACGTGTCACTGACTTTGTTAATCCATTTTTAACTTTTAATCGGCGACCCAATAAAGTAAATATGTTTCCTAATTCGATTTAACCACGCATGCCTGTCCTTTGGGGCTCTAACCTTAACTTCTTGCGTGAAAGTAAAAAACTTCACCTTGCGATTCCAGCTTTTCTTTTATTTAAACCAGAGAAATCTTATCGTGAGTGTGATTTTAAAATATCTAACCTTTAAGGTTCTTTACTTTTAATAATGTTGCTCTGATGCTATTATTTTATCTTATTTCTGTCCTAGGGCAAGCTACAGTCAGGCGTGTCCGCTCTGTTTCTCTTTAACAGCTATGTTCTCAAATTAGCAAAAATTAAAATAAAAAGTTGTACGCTTGAAACTATCGCAATTGTTGAAAGGTAGGAGTGGTCTGCTGGTGTAAACAATTAAAACTGATTGCCATTCTTGATTGATTGATATTCTAAAAGATATTTTAACTTTGAACACGAAAACGTGGTATAATCGTGCCTAAACGAGCCGGCCAAAATATTCGGTCATCGTCGTACGGGTTCTGTTTATCAAAATCCTTCTTATCCATTTAATATTCCGACCATTCTTTTGGCAATGATTATGGCAATAAGTATCCACTAACCAAAAATTTGGACGTGTCGTCGTCATTGTCAAATTTTGTCAACGAAATTTGTGTTGAATGTCTATGCTAACATCCATTTACGAGCAAGATAACCGCGTCTCGTTGTAGGTACTCTTAAACGTTTTGTGAACAAATTGAACTTAGCGTAATACTCTTTTGCTAACGAGGATGAAGAAATCGAGAGTGTAAATTTCATAGTATTGCATTATTACGTGAGCAATCCCTGCCGTGACCTGAAGATATTCTCGTCCATACGCCTAGCAATTCCGCTTTAGGATTCTTATGAATCCCGTCATGTTCTCTGTTTCGGAGTTTCGCACTGTAGCTCGCCAAACATCCGATGTGTGACTTTGCAGATAGCCTCGCATTCGCATACGATATGATGGGTGTTTCACTTGTCCCTCGGCAGAATTTGCGTGTTCTCTGTGTATCTGTATCAAAGATGTCCATGTTTTTCAAGTGACACCTTAGGGAATTTTGACCCTGTAGAAGTCGGTGACCGGCCATAGGTCGCTCCTGCATAGTTCCCGTGGTTTATGTGCTATACCGGGAGATTTTATAAATCTTTTCGCTTCCCGTTGTCCTGCACTACGCTTCCAGTGGCGATCAATTTGTTCTGTGTGCATTCCCACACCAATCCATTAATATGGGTTGCTGATTCTAGATTTACCATGGTCCCTTGGGCTAATCTGTTGGCTAAACAGTTAGGCCTTTTATTGCCTTCAATACCCAGATGACCAGGTATGTATATGTGAAGCGTTCCGCGAACTACAAAAAAAACAAACGCACTTTTTGGTGAAAGTGATTTATTTAAAGAAAAGAAAATTTCAAATATTTTATTGATCCACAAAACGATGCTCAATTCAAGAAAAAAAATGAGAAGCCAATCCATAAAATTGAAAATGACATCGCAGGCTTGCTCTAATTTAGAAAATGTTTATATTGTAAGGTGTTTCGTTCCAGTAGTTTTTGTGTACTTTCTACATTCGGCCTTTCTGGATTGCCATTCGCCTCGAACGATGGGTACCATTTTTTCATGAAGTCAGTGTACTACAGTAGTGATTCTACTTGAGCCTGCTACATCGCCGATCTTGAATTGTTTCATAAGGACCGAAGTATTTTTGTTTTAACTTCAAACCAGGACCAAAATGAGTACGTTTTATTCTGACCAGATCATTATGCTGTATTTTGGTGCTTCAGTTTTTTGGCGATTCGAGGTTTCCCTGCTTTCAGTCTGAATGTGACTTATGTTGTCTCGGGCAAGCGGGTGAAAATTTTCTCTTTTCATATCTAATTCTTCCACTATAAATTCCTCAAGTAGCTTCCGTAGCTCAGGTTGTGTTTTAATTCGCATATTGAATCCAGTTAAGACTTTGAATGGTGATATATGTGTATTTCCTCGAGGGGTGTTACTTATACACCACATTACTCTATCAATGTGTTTCTACCATTGCTGAGACTGGTCAACGCATAATTTACATAGCAAGGTTCTGGCTATTTTGTTAGTTTTTTCGACTTGCCCTTTTCCTTTACATATACTTGCTGAGATTAAAAATTGTGATATGTTTTGATCTTCACAATATTCGTTGAAACGTTCGACGTGAAACCAGTTCCTCTGTCAGATACAATTCGTTCGGGATTCGAAAACGTTGATGATTGCTTTGTTAGTTTGTCAATCATTTCATCAGAATCACAGCTGCGTGTAGGGTATAGCCAAACAAATTTAGAAAAAGCATCCAGTTTTACAAATTTGTAATTGTAACGTTTTCGCGTTTGTTGTCAACCAAGGTTTATCTGCCTTACCTGTTGAATTAAGTAAGCTATGTTTTTGCCACTTTCAGCTTCAGTTATAAGAAAGCTTACGCAACTCTGTACGACTCATCTTCTTTGTTGTGTTTGGAATAAGGAATGTTTTTTCGATTAAGTCTTTTATTTTCTTTGTGTATAATTGGATTATCCCTTGCTCAATCAGTGACGGTATTATGAGGGGTTCCTGTTTCAATGAATCTTCGATTAATAAACAAGACACTCGGCTAAGAGCATCATCATATTGCATTTTGCTGCAATTGTAAAATGAAATTCCTGAAGAAAAATCACCCGACTCGAAACTCTTAAAGGTGCTTCTTTCCTTCTAATTGGCATTGCAAAGGTATTGCAATCTGTAACAATTTTATATAGTCCCGATTACATCACTTTCCCGATCACTTCTTTAAAGCTACAATTCCAGTAACTTCTAGTTCGTATGAGTGATATTTTTGTTCGATTAAACTGTCTTACGATTCGAATATTCAACCGGATATAATTATTGATCATCTGATCATCATTCTTCTCAGTATTTTCAGTATTATTCTCAGTGTATTTCAGCCAATGCATTAGGATTGTACAACGACAAAACTGGAGCTGACGAGACGGTATTTTAATTCTTGAAGCGCTAACAGCTCACTATCCTCTATTTCAAACGCGTTGTACTTACGTAACATTTCCGACAATGGTTTCCCTACGATGACGTAATTAGGTACAAATCTTCTGAAATATGAAAAATCTTTGAAGCCTTTTAAACTTATTTGGCACTGAAAATTTTCCAAAGCGGAAGTCTTTTTCCATTGATGGTTTAATCGAAGAATTTCCTACAACGTATCCTAAAAATGTAATCTTTGTCGTTAAGAACTGATATGTTTTCGAATTAATGTGTAGATTATGTTTTTATCCCACTTCTAACACTCTTTTTAATTTTAGAACGTTCCAATGAAGGAATAAAGACATCGTCCTTGTAGGTTATTATTGGCCCATCTTGTATTAACTGTCGAAATATAGAACCGTTATGTGTTACAAACTATGTGTAGTTGCGAGAATCTTCAGCTATAGATACATGGAAGAGACTATTCCTTAAATCCAACGTTATATATAATTTGCTTGATTGCAGTTTATGTTTGACATGGTCTATGAATACCATAGGTAAACTATCAGGTGAAACTTTTCGTTCAATTTAGTCTAGCCACAGCATAACCTCTTGGTATCACCCACCCTTCTTTAACACGAGCACCATCGATGAGGCTTATTCGGAATTTCAGGGTAGAATGAAGACTTCATCGAACCACTCTTTGATTTGTTTACCTACACTTTCTTGGTCGTCACTTGACAAGGCTTTGATAAATTGGTGCATTACCCGACAATACTATTTTCATGGTAATGGGAAGCAGTTTTTTTTTCTCTGCTTTGTAATATGCAATCATAGATTGCTCGACTTCTGCTATATCATTCTGCAATTGAGATAAGTCACATCCACGAATTGCCTGGGGCGGCTCTATTCACGAATATATATTTTTTCAAATTCTGCAATTAGGTCTGGAATGTGTATACTGGTTGTTGTTTTCGCTACAAGCTCATCTGATTGTTCTCCTCCTTTCTTAGCTTCTTCAACTTCAGCTTTTATTTCGTATCCTTTTTTTTCTTCTTTATTTTCAGTTGCTTGTGCACGTCGGGTTCCGGTAATCATCCCGAAGTTGTTTTTTTAAATTCCACTGCTTCTCTTTGGTGGCATTCTATTTCTCGTTGTTTTTCAACAAACTTTGCTTCATCTGAAGTTATAGTTTTATCTACTCCTTTCGAAACTTTACGCTGGATATGCAAAATCTTTTACAACATAAAATTTGACTTCGACATCGATATTATCTATATTAAAAGCAATTTTAAAATATCCATCCGTTTCCAATTGGATATTACCAGCACATTTCAAGTTTACCTTCTCATATATTAAATGAACACCTTTCAGTGAAACGTCCCAACGTGTTATTGTGATGTATTGTGATGTATCACTACCTGAATCGAAAAGTGCGGGAAATGTCAGTCCATTTACTTTTATATCTTTGAAAATTATTATGTTTAAGCTGACACTCAATAGCTTATCTTTTGCATTTAAAGCAAACGATATTTGTAAATTTGCAATACTTTGCTAAATGATCTCTTTCTCCGCGTTTAAAACATTTCTTTGGAAAACACATTGCATGCTTATTATTTGCACCTTCTTTCATTGTGGCAGTGGCTTCAAAATCGATGCTCTGTCCATTGTGCTACGAATTTTTTCATGTACCTTTAGTTTCTCTTTTCGATCATCTAAATCCTTAGCCTGGCACCGAATGGTTTCGTTCTGCTTGGAGTCAGGGATACAATCCGGAAAATATTGAATTAAGCTTTCTTGGTCCAACTCAATTGGTTTGCCCATCTCCATCAAAATATACAGATATTGTCGGTAAATCTTCCTTCTTTTTTTTGCGGTTTCGCAGCATACGGTGGATTTCTGCAGATGGTAATTTAATTCCGTATTCGTTAATAAAAGCCTTCTCATGTAGTCATGTAGTGCCCAACTTTTGAAACCTTACTGAGAACGAATGAACAATGTAACTGCTCCTTTCAATAGTTGTTGGGCATTTATGAATTTTTGTAAGTAAAAGAAAATTTCAAATGTCTTACTAATTCACAAACCAACCCTCAACTCACAGAAAAAATGAAAAGCCAATCCATAAAAATGAAAACGACATCGCAGGCTTGCTCTAATTTAGAAAATGTTTATACTATAAGGTATTTCGTTACAGTAGTTTTTGTGCACTTAATACATATATAGGTTTGAAGGCATTCCAATCCAGATGTTGTTGTTGAGTCTCTCAGAGTACTTAAGGCGGCTTTGTTGTCGGACTGAATGCAGATCAACTCTCTTCGGTATTGAGATACAAGCAATGGTTTCATAAAGTTCAGTTTGGCGTATGGAGGGAGTACATTCCAGTGCTATGGACCACATACATCAACCGTAGTTACACCGTTTTCCAGTTTTGAACCGCCGCTGTACCATTTTTGTGCTTCCACTCTAGGTTCTAGAGATTCATCCTCCCAACTAGATTTCGCCGGTATGGTCAAAGTGGAAACAAATTATTTCCGAATGTGTTTGATGATGTGTATAAATTTAGTTATTACGGGTCATCCTCTACAACTGAAACTATATGTGAGCGATTGAAAGAATCGAATATCTCTAACAGAGCCGACGTTACATACTAGATTAGAAACACAAGAAACACAAATGTGTTACCTATTAAATGTGTAGGAAACTTGACAAGAAGCTCGAAATATCTGCTTAAGATGTTAAACATTCAATATTCACCTCGAAGTCCGAGCAAAAACCTTTCCGTTATTTTATTCGAATAAAATAGGTTATGAGACTTATTTTGCACACGATTTTACAGATGTGTTTTTCATTTCAAGTAAGCAAATTTGAATTTATATTAATGGGTTTGCTAAACCCACACACACTTATTAGAAACCACATTAGAGATTTTTCGTTCATTCTGCTGCTTATTAACGTCACAATTCAAATCAGGTTCTATTAATGTTATATAAAAGCAATTGAATTTCAAAAACTATCCATATTATAGCACATACGGCACTTACATATACACTTGTATATATTTAAAATCATTGAAAGCCATACCTAACGCATATATAAAAGGCACATATGTCGTATTATACTCATTCTCGCTTATATAAAACATGAACGCATATATAGCATATAACATAAATAAACGATGCTCTTTCACAGAAAATTTAAGATTTAAAAGGAAAAGCTTTACGTTTCTATTCATGTGCTTTCTTGCTTTTGTTTGCGCCTGGTAGTTGAAAGCGAAAAAAAAGTTTACTTATTTTAACAGTAAAAATGATTATAACACTACTTACTTACTTACCTTCACTGTGTTTATTTATTTGAGTAAAAAGCCATTTTTTCCTCTTTCATTTACTACATTCCACAAGAATATATTCATATTAAATCTACGACTTAATTTGTAATAACGCCCCGAAAATTCAAATTCAGTATAACGTGCAGCTACTTCTGGTTAAGTAAAAGGTTTAAATATCTATTCGTTAATCGCTGGGATGCTTATGACTCCAAAAGGAATTATGGGCTTTTTCTTCGAATTCGAAAATTGATTTGATACCGTGAACAAATTAAAAGAAAGCCTTTTTGTATATTTGAAAACTTTTTTTCTCGCGAAGCACACCTTAGTCGGCGGCTTACACTTAAGGTCTTAGGTTTTTTTTAAACCTCTGTAATATTGTTAGTACATAAATTTCAATATAGGCTTCTCAGTAGTCTCTCTTTCCGCTCTTTCAGACTCGTAATTAGTTTGCACGTTTTTATAAGATTCTTATATTTAACAAAATATACACATCTTTTATATGAGAAATTAAAACAGCAAAGCATTAAAAAATGTTCCATTCTTTAGTACATAAAGCACGGTGCTCGCTGGAAGAAAACAGCTAGCTCTGTGGGTTTTGTTTTTCCTTCATTACTACGAGTTTTCTTTTTTTTTTTGCTATTTTCCCTAGGCAGGTAGTATTGTGTTACAGCTCTATTCAGTCAACGACGGCAAATGCTTCTGTAAGGGTCGACAAAGAAGCAACATTTATTTTACACATATGAGAACGTGAACAAGTATTTCATCACTTGTATGTAAAACAGTTACAAATATAAGTATGTAAATAAACTACAATGTGCCTGCACAAAAAGATGGATAGGATGGCTTATTCATATAGTCTTGTATCTCTCTAAAACAAAAACAAAAACTGTGAATTTTTCTCCTTTTTATAGCCCTAACCAGAGGATTAGCGATACATTCATTTTGTCAAAGCCTTTGCAACGCCCAGAAGGAAACAGCAGAGACCCCAAAGAGTACACATATTCTTGATTAGCATCAAATTCTAATACGATTTAAGCATGTTCGTCTGTCCGCCTAAGTAATGTCTGCTGTAAACATTCTCCAAGCTGCAAAGGGGAAGCTTTTGATTTCAAATTCCGCAGAAATATTGAAAGTTCTTGTATGCAATTGTAAATGGGCCAGGTTGATCGAAGGACACCGCTACTGCTCATTAGTCACAAACTACAGCGGACAAACCTACAACAATTTTGAACGTATATTCGATGAACGATGTTGCATTACCTTTACGAAAATATAAAAGCTGGGCGCTTACTTAACTTTATAGGCCCACTATGGTGCTTTTTCCTTTTTTTTTTTTTATTTTTGATAAAAAAATATCTTACATTTGTTGTTTATTTTCATTGCTCCTTGTACGGGAATATGCCCTCGCAGTTATATACTTGTGCAACTTTCGTAAAATCAGTTTTATCAAGCTTTTCTGTAGCGTGTATGAAGGCATTAGGCCATAGATAATTACAAAGAAGATAAAATTGTTGAAATTCTTCAAAAAAAGAAATGAGAAGGACCGGCACATTCTTTCCTACGAGACATTAACGAGATTAAATCTTGACCAAACAACACCCTTAAGCCTTTTCGGTAGGTATGAGCAGAGAAAGAAGCTCGATTTTTGCAATGAAAAATGTAATGGACAGAATATCGAGACACTAAAATAAATTCAAAATTTGATACTGATCGAGAGTATAAATACTTTAGATAAGATCTATATTTCGAATAAGACATCTCTAGCTTCTATCATGATAAAAATGTTTATGTTTTAACCTTTGATAAGTTCAAAAAGCAAAGAGTGAAAAAATCAAACGAAAAAAATTTGCTCCTGTCGTAATACTTTCGCACTTGATCATTAAATGATCAAAAAACGATCAAAATTCGTTAGGCGAATAGCCAGCAATGTTACTAACGTTGAGTCGGAAGACGGTTCAGCAGTAATTTGAAAATAATTTGCAGGCATATATAACGGTAAAGGCCGCAAAAGTAGAAAAGAATATTTGCGGTTTCTTAAGACTTTTAAGAGATCCTTGCCGGCCAAGTTTCTGCTGCGTTCACGCATAAGATTTCAGTTTCAAAAGGAAGGCAACATTTGCCAGCTTTATCCCCATTAGTGTAGGAATACATCTGAATATATTGTCATTTATTTTCAATTGCATTTTTTGAAAATTGTCAGGGAAACTGAAGTAAGTAGGAACAAAAATCTAAATTTCCAATAACTTAATGAAGTCACATTTCTAAATTCTAAACTGTCGTCAGAACTGAAATTTTAACATATTCTTAATAATTATACAAAAATTTCTGTTTCGTTATGTTAAACTTTGTTAAAAGAAGTTTTAGCCAGGGAGATGTGAGCAAAAGCCAGGGAGATGCGCGTAAAAGCCAGGGAGATGTGGGTAAAAACTCTACTAGCGTGCACGACCCAGAGGATGAACTGAAAGGATTGGGAGAAAGTTTGCCTTCAGGTTCGGAACACAAAACAATTAGTCATTCGGTCTCATTTGGCGAAACGGTGTCGCGGCGTCAGAAAAAAGCCGCCGTAATTCGTCATCATCTATTCATTTTTGCATTATTTGTTATTTGGTGCGCATACTCTATATGTCTAATAAGTAATCGTGAGAATACCCAAGATAGTCGAATGTTAACTCTAGCACTGGATGAAGTTCAAGATTACCGGCTGGGCGTCACCCGAGTACGCCAAATAATTGGTATACATTTATTTGGGCCATTTCAGCCTGAACAAGATTTATCAAAGTTGCCATCCAAAAATGACCCCCATCTAAGGATGCAAGTAATGTTAAAAGTTACTGGAAAGATTACTAAAGTTTCCGATCCATGGGGTGTTTTAATCAGAAATCCAAGCAAATTGGAATACGTGAAATCCACTTATCAAGAGAAAGACGTTCATTTAACGCAAGATCTCTTCACGTTATTACAAAGTGTGGATGAAGATCGCGCAGTCTTTCTAAACATGCAGACGAATATTGACAAACATTTAGCTTTTAAACTGTGGATCGATGAATCACCTGTTAATCAGAAATTGGGCATTGCTTCTGGCGGGGTGGTACTAATTTTTCTTTATATCATGATTATATGGGAATGCGTGAATCGAACGTTTGCCTCAATGATAGCATCGACCGTGGCTATTGGAGTGTTAGCTGGTATGGATTGTAGGCCAGCGATGGATGAAATTATAAAGTGGATCGATTTAGAGACGTTGATGCTGCTCTTTGCCATGATGGTTTTAGTCGCCATTCTGTCAGAATCCGGTGTCTTTGATTATTTGGCTGTGTTCGCTTACCAGATTGCCAAAGGTAATCTATGGATTTTAATTTATGTTTTGTGCCTCTTCACATCAGTGCTCTCGGCATTTCTTGATAACGTTACTATGATGCTGCTTGTTACTCCAGTCACTATACGTTTATGCGAAGTAACTAATTTAAATCCCGTGCCAGTATTGATGGCCATGATAGTCTATTCCAATATTGGTGCTGCCCTTACACCCGTTGGTGATCCGCCTAATATTATTATTATGACGAATCATTATATAATTCATGATGGTGCGGCTAATTTTGGGACTTTTATTCTTCACATGTTGCCGGGTGTTATAATGGGGATGCTGACCACGTTCGGCCACTTACGCTTGAGATATCGCACTATCAAGGATTTTATGAATAAAGAATCGGCCGAAATAGAAGCTATACGTCATCAAATACTAGTATGGGAAAGAGCGGTTCAACACGTTTCGCCAACCACCATGGATGAAGAAATAGTGCAAAACACGTTATTAAGAAAAGTCGAAGCTTTACAAGTGAAACTCGAAGAAATGCAGGCAAGTAATCCAACCCACGTTGCCACCTATGAAGAAACACTAGCCCAAATGAAGGCTAGATATCCTATACGTAATAAGGTTTTACTTATTAAGGCAACAATAGCTTTCATGTTTGTGCTGGGCTTATTCTCGTTGCATACGATACCAAACATACACCATCTCTCGCTTGGCTGGAGCGCTTTGTTAGCCGCTTTGCTTTTATTGATTATGGCCGACGACAAAGATATGGACTCAGTTCTAAGCCGTGTAGAATGGTCTACTTTGCTGTTTTTTGCTTGTCTCTTTATTATAATGGAAGCCCTCACAAAACTGGGTCTAATCGGCGCCATCGGCCAATGTGTGGTGAACATAATTTTATTTGTCCATCCCGATTATCGTTTATTGGTAGCCATTTTAATTGTACTATGGGTAACGGGCATTGCTTCAGCCTTCCTGGACAATATACCAGTCACCACAATGATGGTTCGCATTGTCATAAATTTATCTCAGAATGAAGAACTTGGATTGCCTTTAAGCCCTTTAGTGTGGGCTTTGGCATTTGGTGCTTGTTTCGGTGGTAACGGCACTTTAATTGGCGCTTCTGCCAATGTGGTAGCTTCGGGTGTATCTGAACAGCATGGATATCGCTTTTCATTTGTGCAATTTTTCATATTCGCGTTTCCCATAACCATCAATACTTTAGTTGTGGCCACTATATACTTGTTGATAGCTCATTGTGCATTTACATGGCATTGACAGATATCCACAATAATCATCCATCAAGAGAGCTATGGGAAGAAATATTGAACCACATATTCAGTCACGTTGCGAAATAATTGTTCAATCGTGAGATGCGTGATGTTGTTCCTTCAAGATGTGGCTCAACTTTTTTTTACTCGTTTTTTGTGTTCAGTTATATGCTTGAAATTAATGTTATCCTTCGCTCTTCAACATAATTCATACATAATTCTCATCTATTTAAGTTTCTCTGTACATTATAAAACATAATGAAAGCGATTCAGCAATATTCAGCAATAAAGAAAAAAAATTTTCATACTTTATTTTTGAACAAATTTCTTCCCCGCTACCACAAGTCAAGAGACTCTGAACGATTACCTAATTTACACAAGCAGAAATTAATTTTTTGTGTTAAGCTTAATATCAATTAAAAATAATTTAGTTCCATAATGCCATTATTTCTTAAACTTAGGAATTGGGTGACATCACATAATTGCTTGCATTTCCTTCTTAATATATGCTTCTTGATTCATAAGGTTACTAACTGAAGCAAATATTGTCAACGATTGCTTGCACTTTTCGTCATAAAAACTAGAGATTGGACTCTTTTTCCATAGATGATCGGGGCTTCAAACAATTGTTTTAGCCGAACCAAATTGTTCTGAACAATTCAGAACGCTGGAATGCAGTTATTCAGCAACTTTTATGGATAAATTTTGAAAATTGTAACTTTTTTCCATATAAAAATGTTTCAAAATAAAACGTTATATGAGTAGTATTCCGATCAGAACCATTTTCAATAACGTTCACGCTTGGGTCAAACCACGTCAGTGCAACGTAATTTTATCAAAATATCTTAAAAATTGCGACCTGATCGCAAAAATTAATCTATCGACTTCAAATTTAGCAGACATTCGTAGTTCTTGCACGCAGATTTGGTTTTAGAAAATTGGTCGAATCAGTCGAAGGACATGTCCGCAGGACCACGTAAAATGGGAGCATCCCTGGATTTCAAAAGGAATAAAAAGTTCGTTTTTTGCTCAGTACTCATAAAATGTAGCAAATAACTGTAAAAAGATTTAAACGCGTGTTCTGTGGGCGATGCTGTAGCATTTGTGCACAGAAATGGAAAAAATTGACCACGCCTACCCAATATTACAATGCTTAAAAATTTTATTCTTTTTTTATATTATATTATTTAAATATATTTTTTAATTTATTATTATTATATTTGTTTATAACGCCCGGGTTCAAAAGTGTCCAAAACCCCATTAAATATACAAAATATTGGACAGTTTCAAATCTAGAATGCATCTAAATATGGAATTTGGAATCGACCTAAACTTTTCAAAGTACACGCCTGCAACGCCTACATGCTTCTACGACAACAATGTTTATCTGAAAAAGAAAAAATCAACTGCGACTACTTCATATTATAGAGGATGGGAATTTTGTTCTTTTATTTCTTTTGTCTTTTTTTTTGGGTAAACGATGATGGGTATAAAAGATTCGGTCCCGACCGAATTTAAATTTCTTACTTGTTTTTTAATGATGCCAGCGATATGGGTATCAAATGAAAGAACTTGGAGAGTAGAATGCGAAAAGCATAGTAGTGGGGACGCGAGATTCGGCCCCCACTGAATGTAACTTTCTTACATGTTTGTGTTCCATTTAAAAAAAAAAGATTTTTTCAAAAAATGAGCCGTTGAATAGCGGTTTTTTGAAGCAGAACAAAACTCTATGCTTTCACAAATATTGCCAATTTGCCACCAATACTACAGCAAGACATTAATCACGATTCGAAATATTTTGTTTCATGTTCCATATTCTTTTTTAAGGTTCTACATGATGCATGCGTTTTCTCTGTACTAAATAAGGCACTTTCTGAGTTGTTGTTGCGTGTCCACCTACAACATTATCAACACCGTCATAAAATACAAATTATTAATTAACTGATCGATCGGTTGTATGAGCACATATTGTATTCAAAATACAATTAGGCATGCTTTAACGCACACGTTCAAATATTCGTAGGTGCAATAAAGAAGATAATAATAATGATGATGATGATGACGATGATGATGATGATGATGATAAAGACGATGGCGATGATGACGATGATGACGATGATGGTGATTAACAGCAAGAAGAATAAAAGTGAAAATTAAAAGATAGCATAAAAGGAAGATAGAAAAACAAATCATGCTTGCTTTTGAACCACTTAAAAGCGTTTTCGCTGCATTTTGGTTTTTTAATTTTTTCATAATTTTTTGTGCTCAAAACTCCACCTGCGCCATATCAGGTGTTTAAGCATTTAACAACTTAAGCCGCCAACAAATCCAGTTATGTGAGAAAAAAAATAAACATCAGATACACAAAGAATGTGAGTTAAGCTATGACGCTCAAATGGCTACACACACGTCTACGCACACATATATATTTACATCCGCATAGACTGATATGCACAACATATATATATATATATATATATATAGAACTATATATATTACCCGTGTGCGTGTGTGTTTTTGTATGCGTAAATATCAGTATGTATGAACACATATATGTAAATACGTATAATAAACTCTCCCTATACAATAAATTACAAACCAACCGCACATTTTAGCTTTTTCATAGCTGTGTAATGTGTGATCGTATATATAAATTTTGTTTCGCATAAGGCGAAAATTTAAGGCGGTTACGGTATATTAACTTAAAAGTAACAACGACCTAAACATTTACGAAAGGTTCGAAAACAATATGCCTGACTAACGAAACGCACACAAACGCAAACATCGCAGGCAACCTCTGACCGAATTTTGTAAGATAACTATCGGTTAGCGTGCAAATATGCAAGAGCAATAATAACAACAACAATAGCAAGCATAAATATAATATTCAAGTATAGCTTATTTATAGCGTTTATGGTCATATTCAGTTATATAAATGACTACATATCCTTATCTTTCTCTCTCTTTCTCTCTCTTTATGTATGTACCATACATACGTGAAAAGTTTCAAGCATGCAAAGTATCTAAGAAGGCCAGCAAATTAAACTCTAAATAATACATAAGAAACATGTAAGAACATTATGGTCGGGCAGCATCGCCGGTACGTACCCTATACCACTACGGTGAGTGCAGTTTTAAGCTCATTTTGGTAATAATACACCAAAAACTACACATAATTTTTATGAAAGCCCGCATATTGGAAGATTAGGTTTTCTCCCCATATAAGAGTTTGCGTTTCGTAATAGCGCCTATATATGTTGGGGTCCAAAAAAAATAGACCAAATTCCCCAATCGTTAATTTTTTTGCTGAAACGCTACTATGAATTAATTTTCATCATAAAGTATTAAAAATTAAGACTTTTTCCGAAAATCTTACTACTCATGAGATATCTTATATGCAGTGGGGCCAAGAAATAGACCCATGTGGCTGAGATTAGGTCCACTTAATTTTAGTATCCAAAGTATATATAATATCCAATTAATAATAGTATCTAAAAAATAGAGCAATAAAATGATTTAGAAAATGATTCTGAATCGATCGGTATAATAAAAGGTGGCTGTATCTTAAGACCTTCTACGTGTTACATAAGTCCACACTAACCTAATATACCCTGTACCACAAGTGGTGTAGGTCATAAAAACGAACGCATTTAAAGCCACCTTCCGAAACACGCACAACAGATGTATGTGATCATGTGATCATCAGATTATCATTTTAGACTCAGTGCAGTGAAATGCTGTGAAATAAAACATAAGTGAGAAATTTAACAAGTACTAAAAAGGAAAAATAACAAAACACTGTGATTGAGAAAAACTATTTTGTGAAGAAACTGATACCTAGTACGAACCTACGTAGGTCATGGCGCAAAAAAGTGCACGCACAAACTAAATAGTGACTCCGAGGAAAAGGACACTGACTCGAAAAATAAAAAATCAAAAATGGCAAGTACGATTACACTCAAAGCCTTCCAAGATTTGAAAGTTACAGTGGCGGCTCTGGTAGCGGAAAACATAGCTTTGGATCAAAAGTACAAAAAACTATCTAAAAAAAGCAATAATATCTTAAATGAAAATAATAATTTGAAAGCACAAGAAAACGAGCTGGAAAATAAAATGAAAAAACTTGAAAGTCTCGAGGACGAAAACGAAGATAATGACAAAGACGAAAACATGCAGTTTAGCAGTGACGAGGATGAGGAACCTGCAAAGTACAAACATGTAGCTAAAAGTGTGATGCAAGTTCAAAAAAAAATCTAGCCCCAGCGGTAGAGGGAAACAAAAACCTGCTCCAAGTAACAGACGTAACTTTATGATACTAAACCTAATAGCAATAAAAGTCCAGTAGACACAAACCAAACTCGGAAGCACGCTCCCGCAATTAAATAAGACAATGGAAATGTGAAAATAATTACGAGCCATCTTAAGAAGATCCGAAACCATAAAAACTTCTCACTAAAGTTAGCCAAAAAAATATGATAATCATAGTCGTCTTAACATACGGGGCTCATTGCAAGGTGGTAGTTCATCTGCAAAAGTTGAAATACCATACTGAAGCCATACACCATCAATGTAGATGTTCATTCTAATACTTATGAGGAGAAGGGGGTGAAATCTTACCTCAATAACCTACAAATGGATATGCACTTCCTCGAAATTAATAAAACTAACAGGGAGAAATAGATAATTCAGTTAGATAGGAAATCTAACGTCCAGCAATTATTGAAAATTAAATATATACCAAATTGCAAATTAATTTAAAAACACACGCGACTGGCGAAATAAAAACCTAGAAGGGACCTCCAGAGAAGTCCGTAAGCTGCAACACCTTAGGTCATGTCATGTTGCTAGCAATAACAAATGTCCACTCCGTCTGCAATTCGCAAAGAAACTAGGAAAACAACTACCGTAAATCGCGACATCGAAAATTGTGAGTGAAGTTTCCTTTTTGGATTACTTCAATGTGGAAACTAAGCCTAATGTAGGTACTGCAAGCAAAGCATTGCTTTCGAAACTCTTAATGTAGAGTATAAAAAAGTGTGGGTAAAGAGTCCCTGTCTCGCTTGCAACTAGTTGCAAACTTTAAGGAAGAGTAGAACGAAATGCAATACGAAGGGGATAACACGCAATGCTTGTTTGTTCTGCTTTTAAATATAAGCTTGAATGAGTAGGGAATTCAGGTGCATCTTCCTGAACATAAACTCCGAAACTATCGAAACACAAGAGACATTACCTCAATATCTTTCTGAACACCCATAAATCACACGTCCTTCTGCTCGCAGAACATAAATTATCACCAAAACACAAAGTTGACAGAACAAGACAGACAACACGCAGGTCGAGGTCACACTGCTGTATCTGTTAGGGAAACGTTGGAATTCAAAAGCATAATCCTGAACCTAACAAGCATAGAACATGCGGCTGTCGAGCTAATACAATTGAACGGCACAACACTAACGATAGCCGCGCTCTATCAAGAACTCAATGAAGGATTGTCAAGCAGTGATCTCGATCAGGTTGAGAATCTGAACGTTGAAGGAGAAATTTTGATTGATGCTGACTTAAAAGTTAAACATACTGAATGGAGTGGTACTCCAATAAATACGAAAGCCAGAAGACTGCCTAACTCTCCTAACAGTGATATTATCCCTGTAGTAGAACCTGCTCGAGTAGCTCCAACAACCTCATCTTATATAAATGTTTTCATAGTATCAACGTCCGTTTCTACAGTTAATTCCGACCACAAAGCAGTACAATTAATTTCAAGACAAAGCGATTTTAGAAGCCAGACTCCTAAAACTGTGTATGACTGCAATACTATGCACTGCAACAAGTTCACTTGCTCGCAAACAATTCCTTTCCCATTAATGGGAATAGTGAGAAGTAGACCAAGCTATTAATCACATGACCATAGCATTTAAAGAAGCAGTGGACTCGTCAATCAAGAAAGTCCGAATTAATAACATAGGTACAACGAACCTACCGCCACATATTCTAAGTTACATTTATGAGAAAAACCGACTAAAAAGAATATTGGGGAGAACACGGGATTCGGGAAGATACGTTACTTTAAAAGTAGTTATCAGAAATATAGAACAAATCATAAGGGAGTCCATCAATATACAGGAAAACATCTATAGGAAATATAGTGCTGGACAATAATGTATACAGAAAGATACAGGTATACGGAAAAACTGCGAAATATCAGATATCACAGATCCTCGGAATACTCTTATATCTTACAAAATAGGCAAAGTAAACAAATTGGAGGAGCATTTTGAAGCATCAATAATAGTAACATGAAGACGTTGTTAGGAATTCTGTCCCGCTTTTAAGCAACCGCACTCCTTTAACCAGTTTCGGCACAAGCGCTACGGCTAATAGGTTAGTGAGCAACGGACGACTGCGCGCCAATTATAAATTTGTCGCAACGTCTGACATAAGAAGTGCGCTAAAAACTCGAAACAACAAATAGTCTGCTGAGTCTGATTGAATTCCTAACTTTATGTTTAAGAAGCCCACTGTTTCAGCTTGGTCGCACATTGCCATTGTCTATAACTACTGTATCAACATAGAATATTAAAAGTTTCGGAATTCTGCCATA
This sequence comes from Glossina morsitans morsitans, assembly GCA_001077435.1. Classification (NCBI taxonomy): domain Eukaryota; kingdom Metazoa; phylum Arthropoda; class Insecta; order Diptera; family Glossinidae; genus Glossina; species Glossina morsitans. The sequence goes on along the minus strand of CCAG010012777.1, from coordinate 45,595 downwards.
GCTGGAAACAGAGGCTTAACATAAGCAAATGCTCTGCAATTGCCATAAAAGGAAATCGTAAAAATTTATATAAGAATGCCAGATAGTTCACCCCAAAAATTGTAATCAACCAACAACAAACCAACACAGCACAAAACTTGAAATATTTGGGGGTTATTTTCATCCTGAAAAAGGCAAAGCTATAAATGCCCACAATGCACCAGATACCAGAATGTGCTTCGAAACAAATGCACCCTATGTATGGATATTAAACTGCTGATCTACAAACAGATCATAAGACCTGTTATTAGTTATGCCTTTCGCATCACTCAATCTCTTTCGATCAAATGGAGAGACAAAGAGTAATGCGGAGGAAAATCCTGCGCCAATGTTGTAATCTAAAGCTCTGTAAAATGCCAGATGGCTCAGTCAGAAAACCGTCTTGCAGAAAGGTATGTGAAACTTCCAACATCCAGACAATTGATACATTCCCTGTAGCCGCAGCCATCAAGTCTTTGGAAAGATGCACTTATTCGGAGAACACCCTTATACAAGAGTGTATTCATACGAGTGCCTTAGGCGAACTATGTAGGCAACCATACCTAAGTGTTGACTTCCCACTAACGTTTAAAAATGTCAACGCATTAATCACAAATAATAACTTGTACTTTTATCATAGAAGGAACAATTTTTTGTGCTCTAACGAGCTTAGTGTATAACACTTCGCAATAACTATATGTGGACAAAAGCCAATTTACGTAGCTATTAAGTTTTAGATGCAAGCAGATTTTAGGCATGTACATAGCTGTAGATATAAGTAAAAAACAAAAACATAAAAAAAACTCATTTTTTTGGGGTTAATTTACCATAATAAACATAAATATTGATGTTTAATAATAAAAGAGTTAAATTTTACTGCACCAAATGTTGTATTCTTTGAATATACTTATTACGAAATGTCAAAACTGAATTGGAATAAATGAACTTGAACTATAAACTTGAAGTCACCTTCCAGTCCAATTAAAGCCTTTTCCAAATAAAAACTTGAAAAAAACTGTTAGAAACTCATAATAAAACCTCATTCATTTTTGCCCGCTTTCTCATTCATTCATTTCGACATAAAAATACTTAAATAAAAAATTACGCAAAAACCATACCGATGACAATAGCTTCATCTTAATAAGACCTCTTCTACGAAATAAAGATATAATATTGTAAAATACATACATACAGGTTGCAACCTGTACATAGGACTGTAAATACATCATATCACATATATGTGAAATTAACAGGTATGTCCATATTCCAGAAATTCCAAGAATTGTTTATTAAAAATTCATTTCTTAGGAAAAGGAGGAGGTCTCCCTTAATTATATTAGATATTAAGCTTGTTGTGGTGGTTGAGAATTATTTATTATTATTATTATTATTATTATCATTATAAATTTATCTAGAGAGTAAATTTTAAGACTAAAGCCTTAAAGCACTACTACTAACATCTAAGGCTTTCGCCTTTATTAAAAACTCTACCGCACTTGAGATTTGAATCCACGATCATTGAGTTGCTAGTCGAGACGCCAAGTTATAACGTATACTTGTGAGGAGTAAGAATAAGAAATTCATAGAAACATCAAACAAAAACCGCGTTAAAAAAAAACAATTCGTGCATTTTTCGCAGAATTAATTTTCATCAAAAATTATAGCTAATCTCTTTGTTTTTTCTCGAGGTTGGTTGAAACTGCCTTTATTAACGATAACATAAAAGCAAAAGCAGAAATCGTTTGAACAAACACATATTCGATATTTGCAAATAGTGCTCCATCAAAACCGTATTACAATTTTCGCTTATTGTATCAGAAGCGTGGTCTATAAGTACCAGTTAAGTTAAACGAGGCTAGCTTGTATATTAAATGTAGATGACAATTTTGTATCAATTTTATGAATATAGTGATGAATATAAATGTAGTAACAAAAATCGATATATGAAAAAACAGGTCTTGAAACGATTAGCAAAAGTCTACCCTCGTCCGCGATTCTTCAATCTTTCAAGTTTGTGAAAATTCAAGATTACTTTTGACTTCCCGCGAACGAAAATTGTATGAAGTGAGACAACATGAGCTTTTCGTGAATACACAAGGCTGTCTACAGAAGTGCTTAGAAGGTACAAAATCACGGTACCCGATGAAACACAAAGCGAGAAAATGCCACAAGTCGCCGATTTATATACGGAGACTCATTAGGTGAACGAATTCCCTGTAGAGGTCGTCGCCATTGCTCCCACGCAGACCTTATTTTTACATTTGGCTCCGCTTCATTCCATTGAATTCCCAAGCACTCGATCGTTTACTCATTTAAAATGTCACACTTCAACTCTTCTGGCCTTCTACAAATCTTCTGCTAACAAACCGAATTTTTTTAATCCTTCTTGGTCGATCATCGGCTGCATAAAGTGCCTTTATGTTAAAATCTCATCAAGTGAAGCTTCAAAAGTCTTTGTTTACTTTTATCACTTTCCCATTTTAGCAGATGTCGTATTGGCGTGAAGTTAGCCTAGTGTACATAGACCACATTTTGGTCTTTGCTAAAAGCTTTGCTATCTTCATACGAATTACATATGCGGCGATTTTGGCGATGATAAACCCTGGACGTGGTAATGAACTTTCTCTGATAGGTTTCAGCATTTTTCAAGTTGTATTTAAAATCTGGAGTTACGTAATATCTCTGAAAATTGTTATATTTGGACATTGCATTGTTTCAGTGTTTGCGTTGTAACTGTGCATGACTGTTAATAAAAATAACTTAGTTTCCTTGGTTTTTCAATCCTAATTAACGGTTTAGTTTGTTTTATATGTACTTGGTTCCTAATGTATTTCTAATTTGAATACTTATTTTGTCCATCATCGAAGGATGACTTTTTTGTCAAAACGTTTGCTACGCACGAAAAGAAGCTTCAGAGACTCCAGATACTACATATATATATTTTGGAACAGGATCGAATTATGAATTAAGCCTGTCCGTTTTTATAAGCCGCAAAAGTGAAACTATCGGCTTCAAATTTGACAGAAGCATTGGAAATTCTTATACGCAGATTAGTGTTGAAAATGGGTCAAATCAGTCGAAGGACATGTCCATAGGACCACGTAAAATAAGAACACCTCTGGTTTTCAAAAGAAATAAAAAATTGGTTTTTTGCTCATTACTCATAGCATGTGTAGTATATGTAGCAAATAAATCGACAAAGATTTGAAGGCATATTTTATGGGCGATGCTGTAGTATCTGTATGAAAACGGAAAGAATTGACCACGCCTAGCCAGTTGTGAGGCGCAGAAACAAGCTTCAAAAACCCCATAAAATATATAAATTCTTTGCCAGTTTCAAATTTGGAGCGCACGTAAACATGTCCGTCTGTTCATATCTCCGCCTGTCTGTCTGCGCAATTATATAGCACTTGTGGTAAACATTACCCCGTTAGACAAAATCAAGATATCGCCTACAAATTTGCAAAAGAATTTGGAAGTGACTTTAACTTTTCCAAGAAAATGTCTACAACGCCCACACCCCTATATCATATTATCGAGCATGAAGATTTAGTTCTTCTACTTTTTTGTCTTTTTCACAATAATGGTGGTGGATATAAAATATTCAGTCACGACCGCATACAATTTTTTTATATGTTTTAATTGCTTTTTTTAACTCACGATAAACCTTCATCTAGCAAAAACATTTTTAGTAACGACACAACCGTTTAAGAATGTGAGCTATCTTGGCGCGACATGTTCACTTCGGTGACTTCCTTCAGTTAGACAATTTCCATATACCATATACATATATAATATTCTAACCAATATGTGGTTTTCCTGAAGATATAAGATTTTGACTTTTTAGCTGCCACTATATTAATATTATAACACTTTAATGAGTTTACTTACCCACGTTAGCAGTTCCTTAAAAGGCAGCAAATATTAGGTAAGGTATGTAACAATTATTATTCCTAATCTGTTTAAAGGAAATAGTCAACCAAAAATTCCAAAAACTGGCACATAGAACTCGTATCTAAAAAAAAAACCTACATTATCATACTCTACTGCACTTGCGGTACCGGGTATATTAAATTTGCGCGGAGCTATAGAAAACTTAGAAAGACTTAAGGTGAACCTAGTTTTTATTATACCGATCTAAGCTTGTCTGTCCGTATAACGTTTGTCCACGTATGTGGCGTGCAACCTACAGGTCGAAATTTTGAAGATATTTTGATGATATATTTTTACGCTGACGTGCTTTGATCCAAGTACGAATGCTATTGAAAATGATTCGCATCGATCCATTTTTTCGTCTATTTCCTTTATTTCGAAAAATCGAAAGAAAATTATTACAATTTTCAAAATTTGGTTCGACTGGGGCACTTTTAGAATCTCTTCCCATATAATCGTTCCTACGAAAACTGAATATTTATATCGTCAAAAGGTATAATTTCCAATATTTCATGATAAAAATCGGTTCATAATGGTAAACTGACAAGGACGTCAACCTTTCCGAATTTGGACTACCCAGGGCATGTAAGGATTCTGAAGAAATGTGAATGCTTATATGCCAAAAACCCTTAATTGTTAATGTTTTATGACGAAAATTGATTCCTGATAGTGACATGACATAACAATTAAGTGGACAAAATTAGCATCATATGGGTCTGTTTCTGGAACTTCACTCCATATAAGATTTTTCATGCATAGTAAGCCCTTCAGAAGAAGGCTACGATGTCTATAGTACCAAGTTAGCAAAGAAATTAACGATAAGGAATTCAGATGACATAGGTTCATTTTTTAAACCCTAGTATATATAGTGAGCAATCCCTTGTATGAAGAGACAGTATAATTATAAAATTTTTAGGAAGTAAATTAAGTTAGCAACAGACCATAGACCAGTAGATATTGTAATCAACTAAAATAGACCTTAATGGCTTCGAGGATACATAAGCGTGAATAAAAAAATAAATTTAGATTATGTCATACGATTTTTCGGAAGTCCTCCAATATGCGGTCTTTCATAAAAATTAAGCTTTTGCATGAAAATGATTTGCAATTTTTGGCGTATTATTACCAAAACGAGTGAATAATTGTACTAGGCGAAGTGGTGTAGGGTAGCCATTGGTCGGCTTCCCCGACCGACCTAATATCCTTACTTGTTTTTAAAAAGTGTTAACCCTCCATTTCAATGTTCGATCGTTTGAAATTTCATGTCATTTCGATTTCATTTCTTTACGACTTGCTTCCATTTCAGTGACGCTATTTTTATTATTCTTATTTATTATTATTATTATTATTATATAAATTTAGCCCGAGAATAAATTCTAAGACTAAAGTCTTAAAACACTAGCGTCCAAGGCTTTCGGATTTTATTTTTATTAATACCATTTATTATTATTATCATTATTATTATTAAAAACTCTACCGCACTTGAGGTTTGAACCCACGACCATTGACTTGCTAGTCGAGACTCTTGCCTACTCGGCCACTTAGGCGGATCAGGATATTATTCTTAAAACAATGGAAACGTTCGAATTTCGCGAGCTGATTAAAAATGTCCTTCTTGTTCGAACAGTGTTATAACAACTTCCTTCCATTGATAAACGAAATTTTTTGGTGGTTAGCTAATTTTAAACTAATGATGCTAAAGGCACAGGACGCTTAAACGAAATAGTTAAATCTGAACCAAACTCCTAAAAATTTGAAAAATTATTTTTGAAGCAGGTGACTGCTGTTTTCCAAAAGGCCACCGCGTTCACTCAAACTAGAACAAAAATATCAACGCGTTACTAATTCGAATTAAAATTTGAGGCTGCTTAACGCTAAATGAAGGTCTTTTTCATGCGGTTTGTGACAATGAGAGAAACATGTGGCCGCCACTACATTCCTAGTCGATCTAGTCGATAGTTCGCTGAATTGGAATCATCCGGTGAAATCCATGCAAAACGACCAGAAATGTAATAACTGACCGCCAATTATATGAGTTCCGTATTCTAGAATGCGCATTACATTCCATTCATCGATAGCATTCATCATCGATGGCCGAAATGCAAAGCTAAATGAAATGTCGTTCGATTCGCTCTCTCTGTCATTCCCCAAATTCGGTCCCTCGATACTATTGCCTGTTTGGAAATCTCAAAAGGATGCTCCTTGAAAAATAATATGGATCAATTGAGGGGTTCATTGCGCAAATTGAAGCGTTAGAAACGATCACATGATTCTTGAATGATTTTCATTAATAAAACCGAATTTTGAAAATTTTGAAAAATTTTGAAAAAAAATGCATTTTCCACCTATTCCCTGGAATTATTAATCAATGTATTAATTTGACAACAAATATATAAATGGCACAAAAGGTATTATAACCCGATTTGACTCCAGCATCTAACTTAGTTTTGGTATTTTAAAAACTTAACACAGCTCTATAGACTATGCTTAAAAATTGATGTGATAGGCTTACGTGACATAAAAAAGAACAATAGAATAAAAATGCAAAATATTTTAATTACGAATCTACAATCAACATCGATTTAATAATTTGTTTATAAGGTATACTAGACCATCACAGGCGTGAGGCTCGCACGAAGATGTCGTCGGTACTGCAACTAGTCTTCTCTGCATATACGCCTTAAAGTTGTATTCACTAGGCAGCCGAATGAGTATGAAAGAAAATTAGTTGAGTTAGGCGATATGCTTTGATATTGATATGCATGCATACAAAATTGTAACTCTTTCAATAAATGCACACACATACACGTGTCTTGGAATTGAATTTTAATATAAAAAAAAAAAGCAATTCTCGTGTAAAAATCACTTAAAGCAGTAACTTTAACACGTGCCACACATAAGTCTCTTTACAAAAGTTTCCCTTAAATTGCTTCATGGGTTCATATGCTCAACAATCGATACTTTTAAAATACCACTAACGGTAACTTTGAAGTATACATTATGTATATGCATTCATTCATAAGCCGAGTGCGGAGGGGGCAGAAGAAATTAATCAAATCATACTTAAATCACTCACAGCGCACAACGCTGTTCGAAATTTTGATTATTTCATTATGCAAGGAATTTCTATGCCTACCACTACACCGAATCATTCTTACTCTTTCAGGTTATGTAATGGTTCTAGTTTATATTTCGGGTGAAATAACATTCAGTTTTTACCTTTCATATTGAATTCTAAGCTAATCAGTCCATTATAATAATTCCTTCCCTTGTGCTAACTGCTTCAGGTTTCATGTAATCAACAAAGGGAAAGAAGCCCTTTTCATGCTTTTAATTAATATACTTTAACTTATGTGAAGTAAAAAGCAGGAACTGTACTATATTTTGTTTAAATGTAGATACACTTCTCCTTAAACCCAAAACCAAAAGCAAACTTTGTTTGTTTATTATACTTTTTTACATTGAACACTTAAGTTGCTTCGATGTTTTATGCCAGATTCTATTCCGATATATGACTGGCTGATTGCAACTTTTTCGTGAGAATTTTCTTAATTTCTAGTTCTTATATTCTCGATTATTGCAGTTTTTAAGTCTTATATAATCTTTTGCGAATTCTTGAATGAAATGGAAAATTAATAGAAAGAAAGAGAGAACTGACGAGCACATATACGGACAAGCGAATTGTAGCGAGAGATGGTCTCGATTGCATTGGTATATTTCATATATATCTGTACTAAGCAAACACACCTGACAAACACAAGCGAACTTAGTCCATTCTACATTTACATGTAGGAATTCAGAACGCTAGTAATACATGCAATGAAGTCCGTTTCATTTAAATTACTCTTGATCCATTTTAACGAATGTGGGACTTGTCTTGCCGAATTTTTTTATATACCCAACTCATTACTAAATATTTTTTGTACTAATTGAACTAAGACGCTTTCGGAGAAGGTATTCACAGTAAGTTTCCAAGGTCGATAGACACATTGTACTATTCATTTCATCTGTGAACTGCAACCAACAAAGTTTCTATATAATTTGTGAATACTTGAGTCTGTTTTTGCGCACAGATTTGAAATTCCATGTTTATATCTTTAAGCGGTGTTAAAAACAATATATGTGCGCATGACTGAATCCTAGCAAAGATGTCTTTTTTGCTTTAGATATGTCAGTTGAAAAACTTTTCAGTACTATATAAATCTAAATCAGATAAAGAGTCAAACGTCATTAAACTTGCAATATATAACCAACACATACTCTCTCTCTCTCTCTAGATTTCACTGTTTTGACTTTCAATCAATTTCAAAATCAAAAACTTTTCGAAGCGAGAGAGAGAGTACAAAGTTCGTTAATCGATAACGCAATTTTTGATTGGTAGGCAGTGGACGAATTTGGATGATAGAAAAGCCTGAAATCGAATCAATGCTACTTCATATTTTTTTTTTTGCGGCAGCGTCTTACCGTTGCAAGCTATACGTACCTTAAGCCTTAAACTAAAATAACATTCATTCAATTATTATAAAATGTTAAAACAAAACATTTTGTTATTGCTTTTGCTATTGTTGTTGTTATTGTATAATTTACCATATTCCACGAAAATCGAAACGATAAGCAGACGAGACGATAACGCAAATACATAACGATCATCATCATCAATCTATCGTTTTGTTTTACACAATCAAGTTGAAGAGTTAAAAGTCGTAACCTGAAATGACTGTAATCTCACCTAATAACAACATCACCATCAGCGAGAGCTTGCAAATCATTTTATTTATGAGTTTGCAGATCAACAAATTGTTCAATAATTTTCTGTAAGGAGATAATAATAACAGCAACAAGAACGCAAACATCAATGAGCACAGAAGACAAAAAGAAAGACATTGAAGCGGACTCTTACCCCTATATCCCCCCTGCCCCCCACTAAAACAACAAAAAAACAGAAAAAGCAAAAAAAGCACACAGAAACAGAAACAAAATTGCTAAAAATTGTGAAGCAATCATTAAAATTGGTTTATTATATAGGTTCAACGATTTAAAAATTGTTGATATGTAACAAAGTGTTTTTTTTTTTGTTTAAAAAAGATAAATTTCAGAGGCTGCAAGTAGTGAAAGAAGGTAGTGTGTCAGAATGAATCTGTATAACCCTGGTTGTATTGATGATGATAGTCATATGGTCACTCGTAAAGTATGCAGATAGTCGTGACCCGTATGCGAGAGTTAAACTCACCCAATTCAATGCAATACAAAAGATAATAATTCAGGGAAAAAAATTTTCAACATTCCAATACAAAGCGCACGCATACAAAATAACACTGTACATATACATAAAAATATCGATACGTATGTTTATATGCATAAACAATAAAACTTCTTCTTCAACTATCGTCGCTCCTCTCTTATCCTCATCTACATAGTAAAAGAATTCATACCATAAAAAAGTGCATATATGAAATATATGTTTATACGTGAAAATATTCGCAATAATCTGTCTACATGCAGACAAACCTACGTAAATGACTAAAACGAAATTAAATGTTTCGAAAACACCAATTGTTTAGATTAACATTCGTTCATGACGATGCATTCAGAACTGATTTAAATACGTCATGCGTCGCTGTTACTACCAGTTATCTGTTGGATAACTATCTACATAAGAAGTAACAGGGGTATCGACTAAGATTAAAGTTCGTTCAACTTTAATAATTTAATTGCAAAGTATCCGTTAAATGTAGGCCACACTGTACATGCAATTGTATGCTAGAACACAAATGCAAACTTTTAAAACAAAAACTTGGAAAATTCCGTTGATTGCGTGAAATATGGCTTCATGTTCATGGATTTTGTGTATAAGGGTATGAGTGATGTACTTTTTTATGTTATTTATGTGTGGTATTTATACTTGTTCATGTATGTATGTATATATATATATATATATATATATATATATATATATATATATATCTATGTGTATGTAGGTATATACGTATCTACATGAATTTATGTGTCAGGATATCCATGTTCGTATTGCATGACTTACTGGATTGTTATCAATTTGTTGTTGTTGTATTGCGATTGCTGTTATTTATCTTTAAACTATTACTGGCCGCTTTTCTTCTTATGCCCACCACCGAAGGATGTGCATATATTCATTTTGTCAAAACGTTTGAAACGCCCAGAAGAAAGCTTCAGTGTCCCATAAAATTTATGCACCCTCGGTTAGAACCAAATTCTGAATCGATTTAAAACTCTTCTTCGACTTGTCAGTCTATATGCTGATCTGTAATACCTATGGTAAACCTTCCTCAGAACGCAGAAATGAGAACATAGGCTTGAAATTTTTCACGAACACTCTGGCAAGTTCTGGCAAGCAGGCTGGTATTAAATATAGGCCAAATAGGTCAAAAGGCAAGCCTACAGTACAACATAAAGTAAGAACATCTTTCTTTGTAAAAACAAAAAATAAAAAAACAAGTAAGAAAGTTATATTCGGCGGCGGCCGAATTCCGCATACCCACCGCTATCCTTTTCGCATTTTGCTCTCCAAGTTCTTTTATTTGATAAACATTTTGTCTTGTTTGCCTTGTAATAAATAAGCATAAGACCTCAAAAAATTGAAGAAAATAAAATTTGGCATAGCCGATTGGTTCCATATCGGACCCTAAAGAGTAAAATGTTTCGCAAAGTAAATATAGAAAATTTCGGGGCTCTAACTTTAATAATTTACGAGTAACGAATAAAAATTCAAAAATTGTTGTTAAAAAAAATCGAGTTGCGTTCAGTTTACGCTCCATTGCGCGCTTCTGCTCTGACCAATTTGGCCCATTTTCAATACCAACCTGCCAATCACACAGATGGACAGACATTGCAAAATCAACTCAGAATTTTACGCTGATCAAGAATATATACATTTTATAAAGTTTCTGAAGCTTCTTTTTGCGTGTTACATACAATATGGAAAAAAATAAAATGAATATATCCACACCTTACAGTGATGGGTATAGCAAACAAAAAAATTATATTCGATCGTGACTGAATCTTTTATACCCATCACTGTTACCCTAAAAAAGACAAAAAAAGGTAAAAGAACTAAACTTTTTTTTTCTATTTTTAAAATAAAAGTTTTCGTCGCATAGGCGTGTGCTTTGGAAAGTTTAAAACACTTCCAAATTCTTTTACGAATTTGTGGCTGATATCTCCATTTTCGCTCACGGGCAAATGTGTACCACAGATACCACACAATCGGGCAGACAGACAGATGGACAGACGAATAGACCTGCATATATAGGTGCATTCCAAATTTTAAATTGCTCAAGAATTTATGTACTCTATGGGCTTTTGCAGCTTATTTCTGCGCGTCACAACGGAGTAGAAAAAAAATTAAATTTTGATACCCTATAACATTGGATAGGCGTCGTCAATTTTTTCCATTTTCATACAGATACTACAGCATCGCCCATAGAATATATCTTCAAATTTTTGTATATTTTTCTACTACAGTTTATAAGTAATGAGCAAAAAAACACTTTCAATACCATTTTCAATACCAATCTACGTGCAAGAACCAATGCCAATGCCACACTTCTGCCACATTTGAAATCGGTAGCTTAATTTTTACCGCCAGAAGAATGTTTACAACAGATATTACACAGACGGACATGGTTGAATCGATTTAAAATTTGATTCTGTTCAAAAATATATATAGTATCTTTGTGTGGTCTCTGAAGCTTCCTTTAGGGCGTTGTAAACGTTTGGACAAAATGAATATGCCTCTCAGCGTTCGTTGACGGATATAAAAAATCAGCCTCCCCCCCTCCTCATTATAGAGCATAAAAATTACGTTCTTTTACTTTTTTTACCTTTTTAGGATAATGATAATGGGTGCAAAAGATTCGATCACGACGGAATATAATTCTCTTGCTTCCTTTTTTATGAAAACATATAAATTCGAAATGAAGCGAGGTGTGGCTGATCATTGAGCAATTACACTGTTCAATTTTGACCTTTCTGAAAGCTCATGTGTTTGAATAGATGCAGCGCAATTTTTCCTTTTCTCCACTTAGAAAAAGTTTTGTAATCCAATTTTCTTGAAATAGACAATTAACAGCCTTCCTTTTGAATAAAAAACATTTTTTTTTTTTGTAGAATGGTTTTTTTAAACACCACACAAACAGACAAAAAATATAAATAAATAAATATTGGAAATATGCATTAGATGCTATTTAAAAAACATTTGATTATATTTTATTAATATTTCGTTCTATATTTGCGTTAAATAGTTGTAACAAATGCGAGTCTTCACATAGGGAAAAAGTTCTGGCAATCACACTGAAGGAGTAGATCTTAAAGACCCATTGTTGTATTACAATTATATAAATAAAATAAATTCTTGCAAACTCTGTGGTCGTGGCTTTCTCAACGTTACTGTAACGAAAGAAAAGTAGGATTAACATTAAATTTCCAATAATAATTAACAGCAAATTTCCAATAGCTCTTTAAAGTTCTTATTCCTCGTTGTGTCGTTAGCGATCAATGATGCATACACAGCAGATCGGCTTGCTGGTCCGCCTGCTCATTTCTCCAGAAAATAATATGTCTCGACACGTAAGAAATATTAATATTAATTCTATGAGTGGCGATGCTACTGCTTACTTTGTTAATCATTTTATGACGGATAGGCGACAATAACTGTTTTGTAATTGGTTTTGGGAGTAATGTTTATAGCTTAAAGAATAGCTCTAACTTCGGTTGTAAATGTTGAAACACTTTCGTGTGGCATATGATTAACTTGGTCTTGCCTTATAGCATCTACTACTACTTAGGCAAGCGACATATCGTATAAATTGCAAGATTTTAACAAAATTTTTTGATTATTGTTGGGCATAGACACTTTATTAAGACAAATTTGTACTTACTTCTTTGACCATGCGTAGGCGAATACTTATTCTTCAATATACTAGGGTAATCAATACTTCACCGATTGCGAAGCATTGCCAGACATAACAATTACTGTCTTCAGAAGACCAGTACTTTTCATTTTTATTACGGTTTGTCTACAAATTTCTGCTATTTATCTACACGTTACTAAATGTTCACCCGTTACTAAAAATCACAAGCTGAGAAATCAAGTTGAAAGAAGTCTATTCTTAAAATGGTTCTAGAGACTTTAGTATTTGTTTTTATCTACCATTACTGATCGATATCTGCCTAAAGAAAATGTCAAAGCGAACTTTAAGTGCCAATGATGCCGATCAGCGAAGCAGTGCTTCAGGCGTCAGGTCCGCTATGCTATAGCTCAATTCATCTAAAACAAAGAACCTTCCTCTCCATCTATGTCATCCTGTGCGCAAACGTGGGTGAAAATGCACATACAAGCAGAGTTGTTCTGTCTATAATTTCCTTAACACAAAATTGCCTACTCTCGCCTGCTAGCTCTTTTCCAAATTGTTTTATCTCGTAGCTCTGTATGGCACCGGAAGTCAATATTTGTTACTTGCACCGGATACCTCAAGCGATAACATTAAAAATTTTTTCCGGTGTGAATTTTACTCAAGTTGTTACATTTAAAATGTCTAAATCGCAACCTAGAGCCATATCATCTTTAAAACTTCCAACAGAAAACTTTAAAACTATTTTAAACAATTTCTTATTCAAGGAACTTATCCCAGGGCAGAGACCTCATAATGGTAATTCTGTAACTCGATCACATACTAACACGTCCGCCAGAGGCTGAGTTATTCTTTAGTCCCAGTGCTTTTTAAAAATGAAAACGTTAGAGGCTTAAATTCTAAAGTTCGATCCACATACATAAATTGCATGGGCATAGAATTTTCAATTTTGGCATTTGCCGAAACCTACGTTAAACCTAATCTTCATCCATCGCAACCTGTTCCTTACGCTTTCCCCATTTTTAGAAATAATAGAAAAAAAGAAACTGAGGATAATGTTTCAAATCCCTGTGCACACATCCTTCCACGTTTCATTTCAATAAAATTACACCAAAGTAAAGATAGCGCACCAAGTTAGCCTACAATGTTTAAGGTTTGCGTGTTTTCGCAAAAATCACGCATGTCGCATGTCATAAAACAAACTATCGATCGCATTCTAGGCAGCATCACAGAGATGTCACAAGCCATCAAGCATTTTTTTCTTTGTATTTACATGACTTTACAACCCTGTTTTATAACGAAATTATTATTGAAGTTTTTTATTGTATTCGTAATATCAAAATAAGAAAAACAGTAAAAGCAACTATAACAAGAAAACTTGTTGTTATCTCTTATGACTAGCGACCAGCCACTTAACCTGAGTATAATTCTAAATTTATGTATATTGTATTAACATCCCATAACCAAAAAACTAAAATATTACAACAAAGTATTACAATATTACAATTATCGCACAGTATGCAATGTAGAAATGTTATAAAAACTTTTAGAGATTTTTGATAAATCTTTTGCATGTTAAAAGGTGATAAAAATAGTTAGCTCAAATCTAATTTGCTCAAATCTTACAATTGTATGATCCTCAAAAACACTCAAATATATGCATTTCCTATATACGCAAGACTCTTAATTGAGTCGTATATATTTTAAAAGATTTGAAAAGGTATCAGAAAAACCAAATTTCATTATAATATCTTAGTCAGAGTGAACGCTTAGTTGACAAACACATAAGGTAAACGTGTGTTTATACAAGAGAGGGGACATCTTCTGAGTGATTGGCCGTATTGATAAAAAGGAAAAAAACAAAATCGTTTACGAAAAATTTAAGATCTTTTCATTATGAAATACGTAACATGTGCTATATATAAACCAAGTACGCAATGATGAGACGAAGCCGAAGAAAATAATTTCGTTATGAACTTCAATAATACCCGCGTTCAATTTATTGTGCTCCAGGTTACCTGTAGAAATGGAATATTTCGTTTATATTTTATGGAAACCAATTACAAAATATGAAAGTAAGCAGAAATTCACGTGGTGTTTATGGTAGCTTAGGTGATAGGTGGGTTGTCGTTGGCATTATTGAGGAAAGGTTCGAAATTGAACATAGAGATTTTTATTTTCAATGAAATCAATTGACTCTAAAGTATTAACACATTGCTGACCGCTCGGAGAAATCTCCCCATTTTTTTAAATGTCAGTGCAGGATCGATCAGGGAAATCTCCCCGTTTGACGATTTATATTCATTGTATATAATTTGATGCCCGCTTCTCTTCGTTGATCCCTATAGTTTTTAAATAATAAAGAGAATAACAGTAAATTTGCTGATAAATGGTTAATGAAATTGTGAAAGAAAATATATGCCACAGTGAATTTTTAATAATAGAATACAGAGAGAGAGAGAGAAAAGAGAATAACAGTAAATATTTCTGATAAACGGTTCATGAAATTGGGAAAGAAAGCTGTTAGCAAAGTCATCTACAGCTGTAAACTTACAAGTTTTGTATTGAGGAAAACTACTCTATGGCATTTTTTTTTTAAATATTTGGTAAATATATTTTTGTATTATATATTTTTGTAATATAATAAAATGTACATATATAGAAAAAAGGCTGTAATAAAATGAAATTGAAGATGCTCTCAATGAATTTCACCTTGATACTGCATCAGAATGTTCAGAAGACAGTTTTGATCTCCATGATAACTACACCGAAGATAGTGATGGGGATATTATCAGACGAAGGAATAGATGTCGTAGAATAATTTCAAACGATTCGGAAAGTGATGAGGACGAGTGGTCAGAAAATGGTAAGGATATATGTTTAGAAGAATATCAACGAACTTCAGGTGTAAACATTATACCAAAAAATAAAAAGAGTGTATTGGATGTAATGCAATTGTTTCTTGGAACTGATTTGTTCGAATTATTCACAACAGAAACTAGCAGGTGTCACATTCAAGTTTCACACAAATATACGGAATGTAAAATTGCTAAATGGAGTGACGTGACAATACAAGAAATGAAAAAATTTATGGGTTTACTCATTTTGATGGGACAAGTTCGTAAACGAACTTTATATGATTATTGCTCAACTTCGCCATAAATACGTCATTGTTGTGTACATATATTTGAGAACTTCACTAGTTATCACACGTAAAAAATGCCTGCTGGGTAGCATATATTGAGGTGCAATTTGTGCGGTCGGCAATGTGTTAATATTGTGTTGCGAAACTTTTTTTCCTTTCTTTTTTACTGAATTGAAAACATCTCTATAACATTCAAAAATTACAAGGAACAATGAAAAGGAGAGTAGGCGGCACCATTTGGAAAAAAAAAAAAAAAATCGTATTTTTCGAAAAAAGTTTATAGGTAATTTATTGCCTTAGAGGTTTGTGAGGAAGTTATTGTATCCTTTAAGATGTTAAGAAACATATCAAAAATATGGAATGTGTAACGTATATTAACAGCGGGCGCTATATTGAGGTCTGACTAGCTCAATTAACGTGTTACAAAGCACAACGAAAATAATGTATATATATTAAAAAAAAGAAGAGAATTAAAATATGATTCATGTGAAGGCTGCTATGTTTGTCCTGTCCGTTAGCTTGTCGTATTGTTTGTCTATTTTATCGTATTGTCCGTTGTTTCATGTATTTGTGTTAATTTGTGCGTTAAGTCATTGTCAGCTGTTCAACCAAACCGTCCGTATGCTTCCTTACGAAACCGTTTACAACCCTTTTTAGGTTTAATAACCAAAAATATGTCAATTTAAAAGAAAAGTATATTTGTAATCAAAATGACATGTTTCTGCCAAATCTCTACGTTTTAAACTTACGGCATTCTTAAATAGGTATAAGACAATAATCTCATCGGCATTTCCATTTCCTGCCATGCTGACAAGAGGCTTTGCCTTATATGATATTAGCGTGAAGCTTATAATAAAATTCTTCCAGAGGCATGTGGTACCTATCTATATATACTGCGTTGTCTTTGTAAAATTTGTTTAGCACTCACGTATGAAAATCAACAACAAAATATGCAAGAATTTAGATAAAACTTACTTCAATGCAAACCGTATACCACACTTATCATATTTCACAAATTCTTATAATTTCTTTTCTTCTAGTCTCTATGTTATCGTTTCTTTATTGCCGTTCCTCTTTTATTTTGTTTTCTAAGCAAAACGTTATTGTAACAATAAAGTAGTTCTAATGTTAAATCCTTTTCTTTTTTTCTTTTTAAAAGGAATGTTTTTCAATTATTATTATATTTAATGAACACATACTGCGAGTTATCAAAAGTTTATTTTTAAGTATGTGGTTATTCACATTCACGCGCACTCTTTATTATCTTTTAAGCTCAAAGGTGACCATGAAAAGTTGATTTTTTCAGTTTATTTTGTAAATATATTACTAAATGTAAATAACCACAACAATATATATATATACAGATATTTATTAAATACAAATTTTTATACCCTACACCACTTGTTGTACAGGGTATATTAAACTAATACGGTCGTATGTAACACGCAGAAGGGCTTAATATAAACCCACCTTCTATTATACCGATTCTTCAAAATCATGTTCTGAATTGATCTAAACCAGTCTGTCCGTCTAAAGTCTTGTCCATGTAAATTTGTGTTCAAGGTGCAGGTCGCCATTCTTGACATATTTTGATGAAATTTGGTACAGTGGTTTGACCCAAGGATGAACGGTGTTGCAAATAGTTCGGATCGGTGCACTTTTTGGCTCCTCCCTCATTTGGCTCCGCTCCTCATATAACGCCCTATTCTGAAAAGTTGTTATATGGAAAAAAATTTTAATTTTCAAAATTGGACCATCTCAGCCTATTTTTGGGATGCTATCCTAATAAGGATTTCCACGAAAATTGATCCTTTGTAGAGCAGAAAAGTGTAAGTTTTAATACGTGGTGATGGAAATTGACCCATGATATTATAGTAATTTCATAAAAAAAATGAACTCTACAAAGTTTAGATCATCTACGTCTATTTTTGAACCCTGACCTATGTAAGCATTAAATTTTTACTACATTAGGTTGCGTTTTAGGCCGGCTTCCCCATAAATAAGCACATGAAAACTATGCCTTTATATAGAAACAAGATGCCATTTTTGTGTTCTATAATAAAAATAAGAATTGTGTTAGACAGCGTGGGTAGTAGCGTATTTAAGGGTCGGGCTTGCCCTACTACAATGTTGTTATTTATTTTTTTTAGTTATTAATTTTTCCATAAATTAACCATTGAAGCTTTTTTTTTATTCCACTAAAAGTAAATATGTCTTGTTTTTTTACGCAAAGACTTCTTTCTGTCTTGTGTGAATGCTTGCTAAGAATTGCCCCCTCTCTTCTCATTTTTCTGAGTTCGTCTTGATCTATCTCTTAATATGTTTTTGTTTGTCAATGGCTTAATGAGCAGGGATTTAAAAAAGGCATACCAGTTGCATTACGCAAAACCCATCCTTATGTCAAATAAGGATGAGGACATGTTGGACTTTTCTCTTTTTATAATGGCCGTATTTTCTTTTAATAATTATAAAAATAAAGACATATGAGCGGAATTCCGCTATTACATGGTTTATTGCATTGAAGAACAATGGCAACAGCAGACCGACACAAACCCCACTATATATGTGTACGCGGACTATACCAATGTTTTAGCACATACATTCTACGTTGCAGTTTACCTCTAACCTTGTACTAGAATTAAGTATTCCCACGTACGTTTCGCGACTAGGCAATCCTATTTTCAAATCAATTTTCCTGGCTGTTCAACAAAGCACTTAAATTCTGTAGGGATAAGAAAGACAAATCATTCAAAAATTGCACTACAATTGGCCACGCATTTTCTTATTTCAACTGTTCAACTGGTGGACGACTTGAGTCCACAAAAGGATTGTTCAAGGAAAAAATCTTGATCGTATGATGTAGATCATTGCGGAAAATGAAGTGCATTTTGAGTGTTGGTCCAGATCACTCGTTCTATAAGAACAATATCGAAATGTTAGCGAAGCGTTGGAGATGAATTAAGTCGAGTTTAGTAAGAAAAAATATATATTCCCGGATTTATCGACCGTTGTGTGATAGTACATCAAATTTACATGTCGCAAGATTATAATTTTACGTAAAGATTTTGGAGATGTTAAAGCATTAAATATTGACTTAAGTCTCGTCCTTTTTGCTCTTTCTCAGGTGAATGGTTTTAATGCATACAGTTAGAAGCCTTTTAGCCCTTGTCTATACTAAAGGAAAAAGGTTTGCAGCCCGCAAAAGGAAAAAGAAATGCATAAAGAATCTTCAGATAGCCTAGAAAAGTGCATACATTTTTTATCCGCATCAATTTCTGAATTGATTTAATCACTCCTGCCGATCCGTCTGCCCGTCTGTTCATCTATGTAACGTGCATGATAAACATTCTCCTATTCCAAAATTCCTTTACCTTTAAATTTGCAAAAAGTTTGCAAGTTCTTGCGCACAAATTGTTAAAATGGGCACAACGACAATGCAGCGTAAACAGGAAGTACATTTGCTTACTGGATTTTTCCTTATTACTCATTAAATACAAAAGAAACACGAATTTTCAAGTATATTTTATAAAAATAGAAATAGTGACCCATGTCCACTCAATATCAAAGAGTATGAAAATTTAGTTTTTTCGTTTTTTTTTTCTTTTTTTTAGTCTTCTTTAAGATAAAGCTTGTGGAAAGAGTACATAAAAAAATTCTTCACAGCCGAATATAATTTTATTTGTTTTTTTTTCTGTAGCTCATAATTTTCACTTTTTATATATAGTTAAGGAAAGCATATTGGATGCGAAGCGTTTTTAGAATGTCAACAGATGAGAAATAGACAGATAAGCTTTTAATATCCATCCCTTCAGTCACTTACTCTTGTTGCTTTTTTTTTATATTATTACAATGTTAATGATGGTAATAATCGACGCCATCATACACATATAAGCTAATTATTAATGTACGCCACATACTTAGATAGAAGGGCTTAAGCAACAACAACAACAGCAGCAATAAAGGCAGTTCGTTTGCTATTTTATTAAATTATGCGCATTAATGTTTTAATTGTTGTTGTAGTTGTTATGGAGTTTTTTATATATTAACTTGATAACAGCTTTTAATACAATAATAATGATGGTGGTCCACAAGATTTTATCTTTTGTCGTTTAATCGGCTTAAACATATACTTTCCACATTTTACTGCATTCCAAAAGACTGTAAACAAAGAAAGCTGTTTTTCTTCTTATTACATCCTATACAACCTGTGGTAATACGAACATATACAGTCCATACGAATGTACGCAACATTCAAAATGAGTTGAGATAGACTCATCTTTTGTTCTACCTTTCGATTCACAATCATCTTCTAAATTCTTTTGCTTGTCCATCTGTTCGTCTGCCCGTGTGTCCGCCTGATTTCTGTCTATATATTGAACTTAAGGGTCACAATTTGCTACACTGGCATACTGGCAAGACAAACTATAGTCATAATGGACTGAATTGGGGGTCATTTTTACGACCACTCCCTATGTAACGTTGTATTTTTCATTACCTTTTTTTTGGTCAAAATTGATTAAGATATGGATAAAAATTGTTATCATAACATAAAAAATGATTATTGAAAGCTATATAATATGAGAAGCATTGTAAAAGATAAACAAGTCTTTATATTGATAACATGATAACAAGATCATATATTTAGGGTTTTATGTTCAAAATTAATCGAAATTAATTATTTGATATATAACTAAGCCCTCCTATAATATGTAGGTCTACTTTTTGGTATATTATGACAAAACTATTGATGTAGAGTATATAATAGCCGACATTTTCCGACATTTCACTCGCTTTTTATGCGTTTGTTTTTACTACAATATTTTTTATATTTTTATACACAACAGTTTTGTCATCCGCGTTATTATCATGCAACCCACTTACTTAGTACCTTATTTAAGAGCTCCTACGCACATTTTAAAACAAAACCTGTCTTAACAATGACAAAAATTTCATCTTTTCTTTGTACCCACCCTGGAGAGACCTTATTAGATTTATAGAATATTGCATTAAAGACCGTTTCGACTTTTGATCATTAAGATGAATAGCAATATGCATTCTCGCTAAAAATTACGAAAAACCTACAAGTTCCGAAATCTGTTCTTTTTACTCTCAACGTTTGTGTCAGACGCAATTAGCAAAAAAGCTTACATTAGATTATGCGACATAAAATTATGTTTTAAGATAAACTTGAGCCTTAGTTATCGACCTAAAGTTTCTCTTACAAACACAAACAAAAAAAACATACATATGTATATACAAACGTCTCTAAGCATTCCTAGAT
Organism: Glossina morsitans morsitans; assembly: GCA_001077435.1. NCBI lineage: Eukaryota > Metazoa > Arthropoda > Insecta > Diptera > Glossinidae > Glossina > Glossina morsitans. The sequence continues at coordinate 24,330 of CCAG010012777.1, read as the reverse complement.
AACTTCCAGCACAAGGTGACGCCTTTGCCTGTTCATTTGCCATATGTATAGGTATTTTATTTTATAATATAAATAACATTCGATTGACTTTTTTCATAAACCACAAGCTATGACTTATCGTGGATTGTGTAATCATAGATATACAACATAATAATTATAATGTGTTTAAAAATTTTTTCATTTCACGACACATAAGCAAGTGGCCGGTATAGATAATTCCGTCCATATGATTCTTTTCTCCTCGGTTTTTTTTTTTTTTTTTCTTTTTTTTTTTAAATATTGTTCACAACGTACCTTGCCTTTGATTCGCCTGAACTGTTGGTTGAATTTTACAAAGTTTTTTTAATAGGAGCATATTTGAAAAATGATAATTTTTAAAAAATTTTTAAATTTCCTTTTTTTAAATATTCCGTTCCTACATTAAATATTTTGTAAACGAACACCTCCGCACTGGCACGTGACCGGTAATACAGTCTTGGTGGTTATGTAATATTTTATTAACACAACAAACTCCCTAAACTCAGTTCTTATCCTTTTTGGCTTTTCAATTAAATATATACGACGACCATCACATCGACGACGACGATCAGTATTTTAAGAACTCTGTCTGGCAATTAAATTGTAATCGAAAATGTTTAAAATTAATTTCCCCGTATGGTGGTAGTTTTGGTTATTTATTTATTATGTTTATTTTCTTTACTTACATACAGTGAGTTTCATTAATATTGTGTTTTTTCGCTCGACCATAAGTGAACACTTGTTAAACCTACTTCATTGTCCACACATAAAAATGTATTTTACTATTTTCTACTACTAGGGAATATATATTAAAATATACAAATATAGAAAACATTGTTACGGTCCACAAGAAAATTAAATAACTTCAACAACTCAAAAAATGTTATTGTTAACATCGGGTTTTTTTCATATAAGGAAGAATACGAAGAAAAAAACAGGATATTATTAAAAATTAATATTTCCTGGGTTATCCTTTTTGTTTAATAACATCATTTTATCGTTTTGACATATTTTGCATAATTTTTCCTGTGTAGGAAATAAGGATCTTACTCCATTGTTCTTATAGTCTATTTTTCAGATTTTGGGCGGAAAAGATTGAGTATTCTCGCACACGGCGGTCCAGTTCATTCCACATACCTTTGCTGATTAGAAATTGGTAGAAGTTTATTTTTTTCGTTATTTTTGCTGATGAGACCAAACGTAAAGCCTTTCCACTAAGAATTGAGCAAATCTAGCTTCCTATCACGTTCTTCTACGGCGTTCGGCTTACGACGACAATAATGGTCATGTTATTTTTTTAGTATACCTTGGGGGAACGGAGTCGGAAAATTGGTGTTTATGGATGGCATTGTAAATCAGACGAGTTATTTAAATTCAAATTCTACCAACATAACGACTTCAAGCGTAAGTCCCGCTTAATTCAAGAATGACTCTTATATAACTACCCCAAAGTGCTTCACCATCTTCTCATATTACCCAGCATGAACCTCAGCAAAAATATGTGGGATGAACCACCGCGTGCGAAAATACTCAATCTCTTCCGTCCAAGATCTGAAAAATAGACTATAAGAAATTGTGAAAACGTGTAAATGACGCTATTAAGCAAAAAGGAGACCACAGCAAATATTAATTTTTAATAATATTCTGTCTTTCTTCTTCTTGTTCGTTTAAAAAAACCCAATATTAATGAGGTTTTTTGATTTTTTAAAGTTATTTAATTGGCTTGGCTACTGAAATAATGTTTTGTTTGTTGGCTTTTTTTATATTCTAATATGTATTCCCCAGTAGTAGAAAATAGCAAAATGAATTTTTATGTTCGAGCAATGGACTAGGTTTACCAAGCATTTAATTTTTGTCGAGCGAAAAAACCCAATATTAATGAGACTCACTGTGTATATAATTCATCCACTGCTTCAGTGATTTCTTGTGCAATATTTATGTACAACCAACGGCCCTTGCTTAACAATCAGATGCAGGTGCACTATTACTACTGAACTGTGCTATCATTAACTAACAAAGAAACCATCAAAGCATTTTTAATGTATATTCACTACCGCGGAAAACGAAATGTGGCGAAATTTACTTAAATCACTTATCTTATAAACCGAATCTTTGGCACCCCGCACCATATTAACAACTTATTTGCAAAGTATTAACAGTTTGTTTCAATTGAATTCTAGACTTTCGCTTCATGTATTGTATCCGATAAAAATATTAAAAGTTCCATTTAAGTTCTTTTTCTCTACCGTTTCAATATTTTGCAGATATGAAGACATCCGTAAAGAAATTCAATTCAATTTTAACTTGATCTATGGCAATGATAAACTTAATTTAGACCGTATGACAATATAGTTCTATCTCTATATAGTTACCATATAAAGAAGGCAACAAAGAGTAACGTAAAAACGTAAGTATCTTAAAGAACCAATCCTTGGAGCGACTGTGCAAATATTATAAACTTTTGTAAATCTTATTACTTTCAACTTACCCCACTTATAATTCACATAAATAGCAGCTGAAAATTATAACAATATTATAAAGTGTTTTTTTTATTTTTTCCTTCATTCGTAAAACCTCTACAAAGCAAAAAGCTTTATCCTTTTTCTCTTATCGAAACATTTTTAGATATAACCAGGAACTTGCCTCAAAGAGAAACAAATATGACCACATCATAAGAGAATCTATTTGCTAACCATTAACAAAGTATTCATATACGGTTTGTGTGTACCTATGTGAACGTACGGTTTACGGCGTTCAACGATGCGTGTTTCCAAACGTCTTAAACAGTATGTTAAAGATAATAACATAAAAAATATAACTTCTATTGGTGGGTAGAAAGAAAAAGGAGTTTAGTGAATCAAATTAAACTACAGTTGAATTGGTCGCTTATTATTTTTGTTGTTTTGCTATTTGTTTTAGTTCAATATTAAGTATATAAGTTTGTGGGGAGAAGCTCATAATTCACACATTCATTCTGTACCCATCGTCATGATTTTTTTGCTTTCTTTATATCAACTTTACGATTGGATATCTCCTGAATATTGCATACTAGCTATGGAAGCTTAACTGAGAAGACACATTAAATGTATCATATAATGAGTGAGTTTCTCGCATATTTTATGCCGAAGAATGGATTTCATCTCACCCTCGCTATATCTAAGTAATTCTTTAAGAAATGGTTAAGCTTAATTTAATGCATTAAAATTCAGTTAATGCGAACAAATTTTTGACACAAAATGTATGTTTTACTTTTCAAAGGAGAAAATATTCAAGTCTACTATAGATATAATACTGCGACCAAAATGTAAGACCAATATCTAAGTTAAATTGCACGGGTATATCGAATATCAGAAATATTTTTTTTCTAAATTGGTAACACTGCGACAGATATCTGTGTTAAATTTCACATGATAAACGTCATTAAGTGTTTTAGCTACGATTGGTTTTGTATAACACAAAAATTATTTTTTTCAATTTTTATAACGTGCGTGGGGAGATAATTTTTGACCATCAATCGATCATTAAATGCATTATTACGAGAGATGAGACTTCGGCCTACGCATACGACCCGGAAGCAATCGATCAATCGAATGGATATCGTGCAAGAGATGAGCCAAGACCAAAAAAACGCGTCAAAGTCACTCAAAAATTAAGGTCATGCTAAGAGTTTTATTTGATTATAGTGATACTTTGCACTATATATTCGTTCCACCGGGCCAAACTGTTAATATATTTTAAGTTATATTATGTACTGCTAATATATATATGACGGAACAGATTTGGAATAATAAATAAATTTAAAAAGGAAAAAGTAAATTTTGCTCTTACTTTTTGGACACAATAGTACCAATATCACATGACTATAGTTGTCCGATTACCTTCCATCGCTTGTTTAACAACCAGATATCACATACGCTATAGAAATGTAATAGAATACGTACCATATATCCTCGACTTAGAGTTGATTTAGTTACATCTGCCTAAGCTTCTGTCTGTGTAACTGTCTTTTCTCTACCATAGGAACGCTGAAGGTCACAAAAAATGTAGATAAAAAACTGAACCTTAGCATGTAAGTGTCTTTCCTTTTTACATGATATTTAATTGCTGGGTTATAGATTTGTGAAATTAGAATATTATAACAACACAAAATGTGCAAAACCCTAACAATTCCTTATAAAGGAAAATCCTAGAACACCAAACGAAAATTTCAAGTAAATAAAATTGTTTGTGGCGGAAATCCTTCCTAACTAGTACTAAAAATAATCATAAGTACATTTCCACTTCGTTTTCTTCTAGCTTAATAGTTTCAACAAAATGGATCTTGGAGAGTTCAATTATTATTATTGCTTCGGAATATTAAATTTGACACAAGTTACAAAAACGTTAGGAAAAATAAACACATTATTTTATCTTATGACTTATGGTCTGTCACACCGCCAGAATGCAGTTCTAAGTCCACTTTTGTAGATTAGTGGGAGCAACACACGCGACCCATAACGCATCGGCGGACTACGCCGGACGGATCCAATTTCCAATGCGAGGGACCTTACTTTAATTACAATTGCTGTGTACCCGTAGCTGTAGTGAATGCTTGCTCGGCAAAGCCAAAACACTCACCGATCAGGCAAACACATCCATGATTGCGTCCTCTGGCTATCACTCCCTTTCCACTTTTTTCTGATCATCACTGTAAAACACTAATACGGTATATCTCCTGATTAACTGCTCGTTAAAAAGAAAAACGTATTTCATAGAAATAAATGCTCATATAAAGATGGAGCACACTTGATAGCGAACTGGCTTCTTTTCAATCTATTAATCGATCTGAATATCAACGCATCTACATTTTTTAGTTTTTATTTTGCATAGAAAAGAAAAAAAAAATGGTTAAGTAAATAATCTTGTATTTAAACACAATAAAATAAAATGTTTATAAAATTTATCTTTATCTTGTTTATTTAAGGTAAACATTTTCGTTAAATGTTGAAATAAATTCGTTCCTTTTTTTGAAAAAATTCAACTTTACTTCAAATATTCTTGTTATAAAGCTTAGTTGACAAAATATGAATATAGATTAGGGATGTCCTTGCGGTAGAAACTTGGTGATTCCGTGATGAAATGCTCCCCGGCTCCTATTTTCAGACACCTTCAACTTTTTTGAACAGTTGACCTCTTAAATATGACCGCATTGATCTGAATAAAGGATAATCGGAAGGGACCAAATCTGGAAGAATAAGCGGGATGCCGTAAGACTTGTTTTGTAACTTACTGCATTTTTCATTCTAACCCAAATTAATTACGTCAATAGCTTCACCATTTTTCTCCACCTTAATCTAGTTAGAAATACGGAAAAACGCAATGCAGTTGATAATCCGTATGTCTGGAGCTAGAGACATATGTAAGATATATTAATTTTTGCAAGTATTTGAATTCAAATGTTCCATTTTGGGGTTGTAATATTTCGGAATAATATCGATTTAATTTATTTCTTTTTGTGTTATACAAGCTCAATTCTTAGTTCAATTTTTAATCTGTAGTGACATAGACAAAGCGAGGGCGCAGGCACACGTGTAATCGGTAGCAAAGAATAAACAAGAGAGAGATAAAGTAAAAGTTGTTCGTCTTTACCGGACCATCTTACTATCTTAAACAACATTGGAGAGAAAAAAAATTAAATATAAATAAAATATCGAAATTAATTTAGGTTTTCATTATGTCAGAGTTATTATAAAAAAAATGTAAGAGTTGTCCAATGGATTATTTTGAGCAAGTCTTTTTCGAGAGAAATCATTTAAAATTTAGGCACACCCGCAATCATCTTTCTGTAGCATCATCTGAAACTTTTCACCGGATCATCTAAGCCCCAATAAAGACAAAACAAATAGATAAGTTTACATTTTGAAGCATTGTTCTTGGAAGTGCAGACAGAAATACTAAATTAACATAAACTATTTACATACTTTTTAACAATATTATTCAAAAATAAAGAGTATTATAATTTATGTACGTATATTAAAGCAAGTTTAGTAGATTCGTCAAATGCTTTTGAGGTGTAGAAATAAACATCACGGCGACCTGCAGTCAAATCGGTATAATAAATTCTTGCGTCATACATAAGAAAAAAATCCTTCTAAACTTTTTCTTTTTCAATATCGTCAGATTAAGTTTAAAAAATAGACTATTTGGACAAATTGGAACTTTTTACTCTTACATCGCTATGATATCTTAAAATTAAGCGAACCATCATGATCTAAGCCATAGTAGAGATTTATTTTCTGATATTAATTACAATATGATAAAGTATTAATCATATTAAATGCCTTGTAAAATCGAAACCCATTTATAAATCTATCAATTGTACGAAGCGGTAAAACATATAAATTATGTGTTCATGCGTTATGAGTTCGAAATGAGGAACTTGCAATTGATTTGGCAAGAACTGTGAATGCCTACCGTATATTATAACAATACATGCATATGTATGTAAAATTAATTGCTTTTGTGTTGTTGCCCATATTTAACAAACAATATTGCAACAACATTTATTCTCCACGAAACATACACGCATACGGTTATCTATATTGTAACTATGAACTCATTAACTCGTTCAAAGAAGCATACTATCAACACAGTAAAAAAAAACAATAGCAATAAAATGTATTAAGGAAATCTACATAAATATGCCTTTAAATACCTATGGGCGAGTGTGCGTATTTCAAAAACTTAAGTGTAGCACAACACTTACGAAATCATTTGGTGTTTGATGCTCTTTCAACCTTAACATTTGCGTTCTAAGGTTGAAGTCATTTAAAAACTTTACGTAATTATCTATCTATCAATCGACCATGTTTGTTCTTGCATTAATGTGATATATACATAATAATAAAGCCATTATTGTACCATGACAGATTGTTTACTGGAGTATAAGTTTCTCACATATTTTCGATCAAATTTTCTTTTTTTCTACTAATACCGAACAAAAAGATGTTTATAAACGTTAAGAGCTGTTGTTCACATCACACGTTCTCATTACTTCCGGCGTTGTGAAACGAATACACTTACATGGCTTGGGATCAAACCACTGCGTCGAAGCATAAATCATATAAACTTCGAAACTCAAAATATTACAATTACGTCCACTTCATGTAGATACAGCAAATACCGATTGAAAAGAGACGCATCTTGGAGATCAAAATCTATTTGCCTAAAGAACTTTTCAAAATCACTTTCAATGTAAAAAAATACATATCAACATCCAAAAATACATACAATTTCCAAAAATTGCACAAATTTCAAGTTTCGTCTAAGCTTTGCAGCATTCAAAATATTTGATACGAATGGGAAAGTTCGTTTTCATCCTTTTTGGGTTGACGTTCACCTTATCCAACGAGACATGAGCTGATCGTATACGACAGCTTATGAATGTTTGCTCGCTCGCTATCAAATGTAAAAAGTCACATTTTAGCTTCACAGTAGAATAACTATCGAGCTTTATGTTCAAAGGGAAAATAAAGTAGAATATCGTTACAGAAGCAAATATTTGATAAAATTTAAGGGCATAGAAATATTATTTAATCTCAGAAATCCCCAAAATGTTTGCAAAACTAATGAAATCAAATAATTATGTTCAATGTGTTTCCTATTAATAGTATAAAATATGAGAAAAGATAAATAAATGTGGTAACAATGAAAAAATGTCTGGCAACGACAAAAAGTAGAAGTATAAGACTAGCAGACACTATTCAAAAATTATGCTGGAAATGTGATATATACGGCCTGTTTGAGTAGTGTATAGATATACAAGCAAATTTGATTGGGAAATTGTAAATATCGAGCTAGTCATTAAGAGGAAAAGAATTAATTTAATGAAATTTATTTTACTTTATCGCCAACCTTTTTTTTTGTCTCAAATTATATGTTCCGTTTGTTTCTTATTCCTCTGTTGTATAAAAGAGGTTCAATCTAATGAACACTAAGGTGTTTATTTCAACCTCAATAAACTTGATAAAATACTTAAGTATAGATGTATACATGAATGAGAAGTACACATGAATATTATGCGTGTTATTATGGTCGCCAGGTAACTGGAATCAATATTAATTCTCCCGAGTTTTGAAAAAAATATTGGATTATCTTCCTCTTCAAAGGATTGGAAAATGATAAAGTGTAGAATAAACTGTGTAGTGTGAGAAGTGGTGAAGTATGTGTATATGGCAGTGTCTTAAGAAATAGATCAAAATAAAGTATAAGAGTGCCTGAAAGAGTAGATTCATGTTGGCTGTAAATGTTTATATGTCTTGACAGCAAGCTTTAAAAAAGGAATATTAGATGAACATAAAATGTACAAAGTCAGCGGAAATCATGGCACAATCATTGATATGTGAAGGTCTGAAAGCTGTAATATTATCTGCAGTGGTATTTCCAACAATACTCATGGGGCTAGCTACCCAGAGAAAATGAAAACAAAATGAATCAGAGATGAGGCTGCATAATAAAGTTCTGATTTCTAACGCACAAGGATGAGCCTTACCTGAGGGAAACGATTGCTAAGCGGATAAGATAAAAACTTGATAACTGGCAGAAAGTGATATGAACCAAACGGAATCCTTAATAAACTATGTATACCAGTTCTTAGAATATAGAAGATCATAAATGAAAGGTAAGGCCGGGTGATTCGCATTGGATAGAATTCTGTTGTAGAAATAGAAATCTATGTAAAATTGGCGATTAAACGAAATATTTCGGGTAAGGGTATAAAGTTTGCCATCTGTTCTAAACTTAGACTGTGAATGGATTTCATGCCACCAAGTATCATACGAAGACATTTCCGCTGAATTCTATACAATTTTTGGAGATCTTTATTTGAAATGTAAGAGTGAGCAAAGGTATTCTAATTTTAGCCATACTAGACCCCACGAAAAACAACAGATGGATTTTAGAACGTTAAAAATTAGATAAAATAGATTTTAATATGTTTAAAAAACACTATTATCTTACAATCGTATAGTTAGGTATGTATTCTCCTGGAGGCGGTATGACCATAGCTCACGTTAAGCTCTACGGTTTCTAGATTGTTCTTTCGTTAATTTTATTAAAGTTAGATTTCTGCTTAACTTCTACTACATTATGCTGCGGCAGGGGCCGGAAGAATCTCTTTTCTTTTAGTAGGTCTGTGGCCAAATTCTAAAGGTTAAAAGGTAAAAGCTATAAGAGCTTATAATTCACTGCGTATTGGGTTGCGACAATTTAGATGCTCTTATCTTGCTTACAAACGAAAATTTTCAACTTTCGTCCCTAATAATAAGATTAGGTAATTACTTGGCATTGGGATAGAGGTGCGGCTATGGTACCTGCTTTTGCGTTTCATAGTGTCTAATTACATTCCTGATTCCAGTTTCCTTTTTGCTTTTTATTCTATTTTTCTTTTTTATTTTTAGTTTTTGCTCTCTTTACCTTCAACTTTCCTTTCTTCTTCTTTAGATTATTTAAGAACATTTTCTATTTTGGAGTTTGGCAAGTGATCGCGATGTGATTGTTTTGTTCTATTCTTGTTTAAAGAGTTAGTGCATTGTTTTTCAATTTCTCGTTGCGTTATTTCTTTTTTCGCGTTTGAACCGTAATTATTCGTAAAGGCATAAAGTGTAAAGGGTGTAAGAATTATAAAAAAGAATTATAATTATCTTAAAATTATATTAAAATTTTGTTGATTTTCATTGTTGTTTCTTGCATTCAGCACAAGTGTTTTTGATAATAGGTCTCTTTCGTGTTTATTTTTCTTTTGGTTCTATTGCAGTTTTTCTCTTGCTCTTTATTTACCGTTGCTTACTAGTGTGAAATCTTCGTCTAACTTATGAGAAAATTTTGGTGATTTTGTTTTCTCCCTTTTTTATAGTCTTTGCGGGTTGGTTTTGATTTCTCTTTTTCTCGTGTTCTCTTGTTACAGTGTCAACGTAACGGAGAAATTTTTCTGAAATTTTTAGACAAATTTAGTGTCGTGACCCTCTTGATTTGGCTCTTTTTTTCTCCTCATAATCCATTTCTATCTTCTTGACTTGACATGGAGTGTCTATATACTTCATGTCGTTCCAAATCTGCTCCGGAATCTGATAGATTCGTTATGTGCTGGCTTTGCGATCGCTTTGGACATGCAAAGTGTGCCGGCATTATTGGCCGTACTGCTGACGCAGTCATTGATCCTTCTAAAGGCTTCCGTTGGTCATGTCCTGACTGTAGAAAGCCGGACATGGACTTCTACAGACTGTTCACGGAGACGAGAAATGCTTTCTCAAAATTAAGTAAACATCTCGGCTCCATGTGGAAAATGTTCGAGGAAATTAAGTCTAGGTTTGATGAGTGCCGCTACATTGAGCACTCATCTCCTTCCCAGGCCTCCAAAATAGCAACTTGTAGCGTAGGGACGTCACCTCTGATCTCCTCTAAACCTGACTCGCTTATACAAGTTAGTGCTCCTTCTAACTCCATATCGAAAGTCATCGTTTCCGATACTGTCGATTTGGTCGGTAACAAAATTGTTACAAACAAGTCGGCAAGTCCGTCCGCCTTAAGTTATGCTGAGGTGGCAAGGAAATCTCCTCCCGGCCCCGTCGTTCGTTCTAATCAGACGTCATCACCTAAAAATAAAAATAATAATGTGCAAAGTGAGTCTGCTTCTCCTCCCTGCTGTTCGAGTGTGAACACTAGTCACCAAACTGGGCATGTCGCTCAAGCTTCTCGTGCAAGTGTGTCAATATTTGCCCCATCTCATAACTCCCTAGCCGTGAACCCTACTATTCCAGGTGGTGATGACATTTGCTTGACGGCAGTTCCTCCAAGGAAAGCATTATTTGCGTCAAGACTGGCACCGGAAACATCGGTGGATAATAATAAAAGCTATCTGGCGGCGAAAGCCCCATCAGTCAACTTGAAAAGCGTTAGCATTTTCAAATTGGTTCCTTCTCAACCGAGAGCAATATCTTCATTTAAAATACTAGTTGCGACTGAAAACAGTGATATATTGTTAAATAAACCCCTGTGGCCAGTAGGATCCTTAATTAAGGTATTTAATCCTCGAGATCGACCCCGTAATACCAATGCTGTAGGCCTGTCGCCTTCAAAAAACTAAATGTTTCTTCAGGCCCATTACGTTAGGGGCCTAAATTCAAAAATTCGTTCTACTTTCCTAAATTCAGTAAGCACTGAGTTTTTCTGTTTTGCTTTTACTGAAACTTGGTTAAAACCTGATATACATTCGTCGGAACTATTCCATAATTCTTTCCATGTTTTCAGAAATGATCGATTGAATCGCATTGGTGGCGGTGTATTAATTGCCATATCTGCGTCAGTCCCGTCCAATTCAATTGAATTTCCCACGTCTCGTGACGTCGAATTTATCGCCATTCGAGCGAGAATACCTAATAAACAGCTATTTATTACCTGCTCCTAAAGTCCCCCAAATTCGGATATCTCCACATAAAAGAAGCATGCTGCCCTCATTTGTGAAGTGGCCAAGCAGTCTAGACCCACCGATTTTGTCGTTGTGTTGGGAGATTTCAACTTGCCTCAAGTCACTTGGTGTAACAGTGATAATTCTGCCTGTTTAATTCCTTCTTCAACATCTGAAAGAGCTATAGTGTTCTTTAATGAATTACTTGACCATAATTTCGATCAATATAACTGTACCTTTAATTGTATGTAGACTGCTTGATCTTTGCTTTGCCAATTTTCCTGAGATTAATGTAAATCGTTGTCCACCTTTTAGTTTACCTGAGGATCCTTATCATCCAGTAATGTGTATTTCCTTTCATCACAAGTATGATGGTTCGTTGAACTGCCTTAATAGTCCAAACTCAACCTATATATTATATAGTATTGCTAAAATATCATCTTTCATAGATGAGGCTTGATTTCTCAACCGGGAGTATAGAAAGCTTATTGTCATCGTTCTACAACACATTAAATCTAGGTATTGCTGCATCTGTTCCGCTTAAGTAGTGCCGATCTCGAAGTAGGTGTCCCCCGTGGTTTAATACGACAATTAGGTATTATAAGAATAGGAAAAACAAGCTGTTCAAAAAATTATTGAAAAGTGGCTCTTCTTTAGACTATTTCGCGTACTCAGCCGCAAGGCATAGAAACTTTTCGGAAACTTTTCGTCTGCTAGTTTTGATTCATCAGCAAATTACGCATGTCCTATAACTAACTCGGTTCCAATACCCAATTTGGTTATTTCTGACGACGACGTTTTTAAAGGGTTGACTTCTCTGAAACACAGTTGTGCGCCTGGACCTGATGGAATTCCATCATGTGTACTTAAGCCTTGCGCTATTGAGCTTTGTGGTGTTATCTGGAAGAATTTTAATTTGTCCCTGAATTGAGGTGTTTTCCCTTTGCGTTGGAGGAGTAGTTATCTTATTCCTATTCACAAAAGTGGGAGTAAACAACTCGTGGAGAACTATGGAGGCATTGCCAAGCTAAGTGTTTTACCTAAACTATTTGAGAGAATTTTGACTCAGCATTTGGCCTTTGCCATCAAATCGTATACTTCTCCACTCCAACATGGCTTCCGAAAAGGAAGATCTACGGTCACTAATCTGTTAGAGTTTACTTATCAGGTTTTCAAGGCATTTTCCAATAGCTCTCGCACTGACGTCATATACTCCGATTTTAGCAAAGCGTTTGATTTGGTTAACCATAAATTACTTATCTTTAAACTTCAAGCCGCTGACTTCCCTTCCCATTTAGTGAAATGGATAAGCTCTTATCTGTATAAAAGGTCATTCAGGGTTGTATTTAACTTCACCACTTCATATGAATTCCACGTTTCGTCAGGAGTACCTCAAGGTAGCCACTTAGGACCCATTTTATTTAATCTATACATTAATGACTTGCCTTCGGCGATTAAATCTAGTCAAATCTTAATATATGCTGATGATGTGAAACTGTTTTCTTCTTTTTCCTTAGAATCGCAATCACATCAGCTTCAAACTGACCTAAATAAATTGGTGGCATGGTGCTCGTCAAATTATATGACACTAAACCTAAATAAATGTAAGAAGCTTTCTTTCTCTAGAAGGAAGTCATTCATAACCCATTATTTTATAGATCCGCACCAGTTGGAGGAAGTTGAGTCGTTCACAGACCTAGGCGTCCTCTTTGACCGTAGGTTACGTTTTAACTTGCACGTTGAATTCTCGATAAGCAAAGCTAGGTTCGCTCTTGGTTTCATCAAGAGGTGGTCCAAAGAGTTTGATGATCCGTATATTACCAAAAGGCTGTATATGTGTTTGGTTAGACCTATACTTGAGTATGCTTCTGTTGTGTGGTCTTCTTCATATAGGTGCTATGTAGATTCAATTGAATCTATTCAAAAGCAATTCCTGTTGTTTGCTTTTAGGAATTTGGGTTGGAATCCGTCTGCTTCTCTTCCCCCCAATGAAAATAGGTTGCTTCTTTTGTCCTTACCGTCTTTTGAAAAACGTAGATTTGTTCTTGGCTTTTGCTTCGCAATCAAAGTAATAAACGGCGCTATTGATTCGCCGTCATTGCTTGGAGAAATAAGTTTTAATGTTCCTAACCGCTTCTCTAGGCACTTTATCTTGGTTAAGGTTAGTCATTGTAAATATAATTATGAGCTGTTTAACCCGCTCAGAGTTGTTTACAAGAACCTAAATGACGTCTATCACCTTTTTTCATTATCAGACACTTTAAAGTCCATTAAAGCAACATTGCTTAATACACGAGATTTACCAATGTCGTACTTAAAATAGCTCTTAACACTAAAAAGTCACTATGATTCGAAAATTAATTGTGTTTGCAATGGCTTAGGGCTTCATTTGCAACTTGGTCCTATACCGGTTGTGGGTGTGGCTCTGTGCTAATTGTGCACATGCGTTTTTTCTTTTTTTTTTCTTTTTTTTCCTTCTATTTGTTTTATTGTACTTATACTAAGTTTTAATAATAATTAATTTAAGATTTACTTTAAGAGTCATTTGAACTCGACTGTCATTTGTTTAGTTGAGTAGTAGTTGAGTAAATAAATAAATAAAATTTACTTCATTATTGTAACCTATTGTAAGAGTCCTTAATGGCTTCGAAGTTACCTAAGCGTTAATTAATAAATAAATAAATAATCTGAACAGAATCAAAACTTGCTTTTATGTCCAGAAAGCAGGCAATGAGAGTATGATCATTAGCAAAGGCTGAATTTACTGCATAAAGTAGCAATGTTGTCTTAGACGGATTTGAAACGCTTGAACCCAAATTGGAAATTGCTGAGAATGCACCCAGATTGGAGATACCACTCTAGCCGTGAGTATAGTATTTTCCGAAGATTTTCTTAACAATGGAAACTAAAACAATACGTCTGTAGGGGTTAAGATTAATAAGCATATTATTCTTTTTTCTTAAAGTGATAATTTGGAAGCCTCAATATGTTTATCAATATTCGAACTTATACACCGGCACAATAGAGCGTTCGGCGCCTTTTATTTATTATAACTTTTCCTATACTGCAAAGTTGCCAAATTTTTATTTTTAGCAAATTTAGAGCATAAATTTCGTTTTATGGCCTCTTGGCGTGGATATTGCCAAAAATCAATCACAAAATCTATGTTCATTTGTTTTTATTATTGAAAATTATTTCATAGAAAAAATTCAAATATTCTGGTCTCAAATTCATTTCATCTTTTTTTCTTTCTCCCATTTCGATTGCTTATAATCTTCCTCTTCTCAATAGAACTTCATTTATATTTCTAGGCCTGCGGAAATTATAAAATTATAATAAATGGGAAATAAATTTAGTTTATAAATATTTATATACATTATTTACATATAAAAAAATATTCATATAATTTATAAATTTGTAAAATTTATAAGTTTCATTACATCCGGTTCAGTTGGCTATAAACGGAATAACGAATTATTGCAGTTAGGTCCATAAGTTTATGGACTTATTGTTTATATAAAATTTGAAATTTATTGATCTAACTTTATTTTTAATTGGTTTTACTTCAAGTCTTTAACTTATTTTAATTACATCTTTTACTGTTTCATAAAACAATGTGAAAACGTTTTTCACTTCATTCAAAGAAAAAGCCGTAATCCGATTTCGGTATGATACGGATTGAAAACAAGCTAATAGTGCTATATGTTACGCTTTCATTTACTTGTATATTTTTTATATTCTGCTAACATACCCGATTTGAAACGAGGCTGGCTTTTCAAATTAATCTGGTAACACTGAATTTAAACATTAACATAATTGGTTTTCCGAACAAACCCATTATTTCACATTTACCTTTCATTGACAAGCACGTAAGCTTTTCTTTTCATTATTGTTTTTCGCTGAAAATGGCACCTAAAAACCCTCCTGAGAAGTCCGGTAAGAAATTTTCTAAAATCAATTTTGTTATCATGCTCGTTGCGTACAATTTACAAATAAGTCCTAATACAAGGGTATTATTGAATTAAAGTTATGTCTGCAAGAGTTTTAATAGGGTGAAAAAATAAGAAAAATTCGGGAACGAAAAACATGCGACTGATTTTATGTTCAAAGAAAGAAGAAATAGTTTGTGATGTAAGGATACATGCCAAAAAGTAAACTAAATGTATGTAAAGTGTTATATGGATTCAAAATATAGTTTCATCGAACATGAATTTTTTGCCGTCTTGATTGTGTATAACCTAACCTCAAAGCATTGCCAAGTAGTAGTTGTACCAACAAAATGGTGTTTAGTCACTTGTCTTCATCATTTTAGCAGAATCCGGCGAGAAAAAGCCGCGAAAGAAGCCGACGTCTGCCGCACCTTTAGCAGTCAAAAAGCCCGCTAATGCTAAGAAGCCGGCTGCAGTTCCTGTGGCTATTCCGCCAGCAGCTGGAAAACCTGCCACAGCGAAAAAGACAGCCGTCGCCAAGGTTAAGCCATACATTGAAGATAAAAAGAAAGAACGCAGGAGATGGTAAAAAGCCTCACGCAATCTTAGCTAAATTATCAGCCAAAGCTCGAGCTTTTCGCAGGGAGGTTTTTTAACTGCTGGCGCTTGAATGAAGACTTGTTTTAAAATTGTTTGCAACGTGCATGATAAAAAATTCATTGTAAAAAAATTTTTTGCAGCTAAATTATCGGCTAAAGCTCCAGCTGCAGCCAAACCAAAAGTTAAAAAGGCGCCAGTGACTAAAGCAAAAGCTGTAGCTGTATTGAAAGCCGAAAAGGCTCAAACAAAGGTAAGATAAAGAAATGTTCATCTCGTTGACAAGCAATGTAGTAAACTTTTCATTATTGTTTTTCGCAGAAAATAGCATCCAAAAATCCTACTGAGAAGTCCGGTAAGAAATTTTCTAAAATCAATTTTATTAACATGCACGTTGCGAAATATTTAAAGATAAGTCCTAATACAAGCTAATTATTGAACTAAAGCTATTTCTATAAGAGTTTTAATAGGGTGAAAAAATAAGAAAAATTCGGGAACGAAAAACATGCGACTGATTTTATGTTCAAAGAAAGAAGCAATAGTTTGTGATGTAAGGATATATGCCAAAAAGTAAACTAATTGTAAATAAAATTTTATATTGATTCGAAACACAGCTTCATTGAACATGAATTTTCGTTTTGTTTGTCTTGCTTGTGTATAACCTAACCTCAAAGCATAGTCAAGTAGTAGTTGCACCAACAAAAAAGTGTTCCGTCTTTTGTCTTTATTATTTTAGCAAAGCCCGGTGAGAAAAAGCTGGGAAAGAAGCCAACGGCTGCCGCACCATCAGCAGTCAAAAAGCCTGCTACTGCTAAGAAACCGGCTGCAGTTTCTGTAGCTGTTCCGTCAAGAATGAAGACTTGTTTTAAAATTTTTCGCAACGTGCATAATAAAAAATTCATTTTAAAAACTTATTACAGCCAAATTATCAGCTAAAGCTCGAGCTGCAGCCAAACCCAAGGTTAAAAAGGCGCCAGTGGCTAAAGCAAAAGCTGTAGCTGTCTTGAAAGCCAAAAAGGCTCAAACAAAGGTATGAAAGAAATATGTGGAGGATTAGGTTTGCGTTTAAAAGATTTGATCCTTCCTTAAAGATCATTAAAGGTGCCTTTGGTACGCGAACCCGCAAAGTTCGTACTAGCGTCCATTTTCGTAGACCGAAGACGTTGAAGTTACCACGGAAACCTAAATATCCCAGAAAATCGGTACCCACCAGAAATCGGTAAGTAATCTCATATTGACGCTCGAAAAAATATGAAGTGTATTTTTTATACTCGCATTGCAGAATGGACGCCTACAACATCATTAAATATCCGTTAACTACTGAGGCGGCGATGAAGAAAATTGAAGATAACAACACGTTGGTGTTCTTAACTCATTTGCGGGCCAATAAAAATCATGTGCGAGCTGCTGTACGCAAACTGTATGATATTAAAGTAGCCAAGGTTAATATTCTAATCAGGCCCGACGGTCAAAAGAAGGCGTACGTGCGTTTGGCTCGTGATTATGACGCGTTGGATATTGCCAACAAAATCGGCATCATATAGATTCTGCGTTTCTTTTCTTTTTTTAGAAATATGTGAAAAATAAAAAAAAATACATTTGTTTTGGACACTAATGTTCCGGTGTAATCCAATACATAAGAATATAAGAATCTTTATTTTATTTGTTCTGCTTCATCTTTTCAGTATTCATATCAGTGTATGTTGCGATCTCAGTGAATGTTATTTCAGGTAAGCATATGTTCGTTTAACTATTAGTTTTCCAGCAATGATGCTAACTTTGAAAGAATCTCACTGAATACATTTATTATGAATGAGAAATATATACACTGATTTCTTTAAAAAAAGAAAATATTTTTAATTGCGTATAGAAGGAGCTAACGTAATTTTGTAATTTCTTTTCAGTTAGCAAAACTTCTTGCCTTGTGTATCTCGTATCTAAGGTAATTTCTTCATCCAAAAACTTTACGAAAGGAAATAGACTTATTTTTTATTACTTGAAAAGTATGTCTATCGTTTCGTACTAACATTATTTCGTCTTCATTTTTTGATGAAAATAATCTCACAAGTAATCTAATTTACTTTTTCTTTTTTAATTTATTTCTTCAGTATTTGCCGTTCTATCTTTTATCTGGTAAGCATATTCTTTTTTTACTTATTGGTTTTTTGCAAGGAAATGATGTTAACTTGGAAAGAATCTCATTGAATAAATCTATTATGAAAAGAGGGTACATAAACCCTGATTTAATTTTAGATTTTTCAAGTAAACTTACAAAATAGACAAGACCCTAATCCAAAGTTCAATTCCTTTTCAGTCAACAGGATCGAAGTCTTGGGTACATAGATCTAATTAAACTGAAGGAAGGTAGCTAAGTTTTTGGGTCTACAACATGAATTTAAATCTCTTTAATTTTATTGCTGAAAATAACTGATAATTGCGCATACAAATGTATACTTTAATGAGTGCATTTCTGTAGATACGTTCCTAATAAAGGGGAGTTACATTAATAATGAAAAAATTATTTAATCTTTCATTGATCTCTGGATAGTTTCGTTTCTAATGTCAATGCCATTGTAACAGATATATTAAATAAAATTGAGTTATCAAAAATTATATATATAATATTGCACATTTCTTTCTTGAAATTATATTTTACTTTGATAGGGTTACTTGGACGAGCAACAGTTTATTAGTATATTCATAGTTTTTATTGGATCTTGAAGTTAATGTGTTGTGAGCATAAGTGAAAATAAAAGTGCTCGTAAATGTTTTGTATTTGCGGCATTGTAACTAAGGAAGATATGAAATGAGCTAGAGGTACTTAAAATAACTAAGATTTTCTTATTTGTGATTGACCCTATCTTTTACACTCATTCTAAATTAATCGTATACCATGTATTGTAACTAATTTACTTTAAAATTAAGAAATGAATATAGTAAGAATAGGAATTGTAATCAAGTAAAAAAAGTATTTGCAACATTTCACTCAATTACCTTTACGACTCTACACGGTCACGTTATGGAAATTATTTGATCTTTCGTCAGACATAAATCTAGTATATTCCATTTATAAAAGATTTAGGATTTTCGGAAAAGCAATGTGATAACGGTTTCAATAAAACTGGGTATGTGGATCGCTTTCGCTAATTAAAAACATTTTTGTAGAACATCTGAGACGTGTTTCGAATGCAATTTCCCCCGTAGTAGAATATGTCATATTTATGCATTAAAAAGGAAAATCAAGAAAAACTAAATGACTCTATAGATCTATTTTTCCATACTTTATACAAAAAAATTTTTACAGATAAGTGGTTACGTACAACAAAAGTCAGCTAACGCTTTCGTTTCGTTTTTTGAAAAATACTAACTTTTATTATTCCTTTGTTTCTTACATCTGTGGCAACGTTAAACTTTCTGTCTCACATGGTTCAGTAATTCTTCACTATTGAACATTGTTGCGAATATTATTGTGAATAGACGAAGATTGGGCTGAGATTTCTTACAGCGATTAATGGGTAATTTTCCTAATAATTTATATCCCAGTTAAAAAAAACATTAAGTCTCAAACAACATTTTAAGCAAGAAATTATTTTAAGGTTAACGTTGCCTTTTTTTAAATTTGTAAGTAAAATAATGAATCTTCAGAAACATACGTGTAAGCTGTCACTTTAAAATTTTATTTACAGCCAAGCAGCATAGAGAAAACCTACGAAATTTAAAGAAAGGAAAGTTTCCGCGTGGTGCCGTCACTAATGGTCATGTGCAACGTAGCTGGGCGTTTGCGCGCCCCGGCAATAATCAATATGTGTTTGATATATACAGGATGTTATATGAATTTCAAGCGATGGCTGTCACTTTGTTAAGATACCTGGTCATTGCGAAGAAGCTTGCTTTCATGCAGAAAGGTCTTAAGTTGATCGTAGAATTTCGTCTATCAAATATACCGCCCACGAAGCAATACGAGCAATTTGTAACCACATCTTTCAACAACTAAATGATGAATTTAAAGACATTGCGCGTGTTAAATCCAATCGCCGTTTCTATAAAATGAATGCCACGTTTAAGTTTAAACCCTTATCAGGAGCTTCCTTTAATTCCTGAGAAATGAAAATTCCTTATAGATTCATGAGTGGTCACACTTATGATACAGTATATTGAAAAATGATTCATGCTCGCACCTTGCAATATTTGTGAAGTTTGCAATATTTGCGAGTCTACTGAACATCTAATGTATAGATATCTTAGGCTTGGATGGTATTAGAAGTTCTTTTGGCTTCTTCCAGTTGGTGGTCCCCTCAACCTCTTTACAGAAAAGATTTGCGTCATCCCGGGGAAGTAAATTTGCTTTATTAGAAAAGCGAATTTATCTTTTTAATTCATGATAAATTTTCTTTCTTTTACGTTCAATCATATTTTATCCTTATAACATTCCTTTTTTTCAGCCAAAGTTTGCAACACTTTTTTCACATTTCAACAACCCAACAATCTATAATTACACTTAACACATCGGCTGTAAACTATCACGGCCGCAGTTTTTTTTGTTATGTTTTATATACATTTCTTGCTAATAATTACTAGTGTTTATTATCTGAACATATAAGCCACAAATTTACCAGCTTCGTCCATCTTAACATTAAAAAAAAGAAGAAGTAAATTCAGGTGCAAAAATTTCTTCCTATGAACTCTTGGCGATTGTTTGATTGTTTATTTAATTGGCCTTCTTCCTCTTCTCAATAGAACTTCATTTATATTTCTAGGCCTGCGGGAATTATAAAATTATAATAAATGGGAGATAAATTTAGTTTATAAATATTTATATACATTATTTACATATAAAAAAATATTCATATAATTTATAAATTTGTAAAATTTATAAGATTTGCAAACTGAATGTATTCCCTAGGCGTAGGAATATTGGCGAAGTTTCATTACATCCGGTTCAGTTGGCTATAAACGGAATAACGAATTATTGCAGTTAGGTCCATAAGTTTATGGACTTATTGTTTATATAAAATTTGAAATTTATTGATCTAACTTTATTTTTAATTGGTTTTACTTCAAGTCTTTAACTTATTTTAATTACATCTTTTACTGTTTCATAAAACAATGTGAAAACGTTTTTCATTTCATTCAAAGAAAAAGTCGTAATCCGATTTCGGTATGATACGGATTGAAAACAAGCTTATAGTGCTATATGTTACGCTTTCATTTACTTGTATATTTTTTATATTTTGCTAACATACCCGATTTGGAACGAGGCTGGCTATTCAAATTAATCTGGTAACACTGAATTTAAACATTAACATAATTGGTTTTCCGAACAAACCCATTATTTCACATTTCCGTTTCACTGACAAGCACGTAGGCTTTTCTTTCCATCATTGTTTTTCGCTGAAAATGGCACCTAAAAATCCTCCTGAGAAGTCCGGTAAGAAATTTTCTGAAGTTAATTTTATTTTTATGCACGTTGCGAACAATTTAAAAATAAGTCCTAATACAAGGGTATTATTGAATTAAAGTTATGTCTGCAAGAGTTTTAATAGGGTGAAAAAATAAGAAAAATTCGAGACTGAAAAATATGCCGTTGATTTTATGTTCAAAGAAAAAAGCAATAGTTTGTCATCTAAGGATACATGCCAAAAAGTAAACTAATTGTAAATAAAGCAAAATATAGTTTCATCGAACATGAATTTTTTGCTAACTTGCTTGTGTATAACCTAACCTCAAAGCATTGCCAACTAGTAGTTGTATCAACAAAAAAGTGTTCAGTCTTTTGTCTTCATTATTTTAGCAAAGCCTGGTGGGAGAAAGCCGGAAAAGAGGCCAACGGCTGCCGCACCTTCAGTAGTCAAAAAGCCTGCTACTGCTAAGAAACCGGCTGCACTTCCTGTCGCTATTCCGCCAGTAGTTAAGAAACATGCCACAGCGAAAAAAACGGCCATTGTCAAGGTTAAGCCAAAGATTGAAGATGAAAAAAAGAACGCAGGAGATGGTAAAAAGCCTCACGCAATCTTAGCTAAATTATCAGCCAAAGGTCGAACTTTTCGCAGGGACGTTTTTTAACTGCTGGCGCTTGAATAAAGACTTATTTTCAATTGCTCGCAACGTGCATGATAAAAAAATTCATTTTAAAAAACTTTTTACAGCTAAATCGTCGGCCAAAGCTCCAGCTGCAGCCAAACCCAACGTTAAAAAAGCGCCAATGACTAAAGCAAAAGCTGTAGCTGCCTTGAAAGACGAAAACGCTCAAACAAAGGTAAGATAAAGAAATATTCGTTTCGTTCACAAGCAGAGTAGTAGACTTTTCATTATTGTTTTTCGCAGAAAATAGCACCCAAAAATCCTACTGAGAAGTCCGGTAAGAAATTTTCTAAAATCAATTTTATTATCATGCACGTTGCGAAATATTTAAAAATAAGTCCTAATACAAGCTAATTATTGAATTAAAGCTATTTCTATTAAGAGTTTTAATAGGGTGAAAAAATTAGAAACATTCAGGAACGAAAAACATGAGATTGATTTTATGTTCAAAGAAAAAAGCAATAGTTTGTGATGTAAGGATACATGCCAAAAAGTAAACTACTTGTAAATAGAATTTTATATGGATTCAAAACACAGCTTCATTGAACATCAATTTTTGTTTTGTTTGTCTTGCTTGTGTGTAACTCAACCTCAAAGCATAGTCAAGTAGTAGTTGTACCACCAAAAAGTGTTCCGTCTTTTGTCTTTATTATTTTAGTAAAGCCGGAAAAGAAGCCAATGACTGCTGCACCTTCAGCAGACAAAAGGCTTGCTACTGCTAAGAAAGCGTCTGCAGTTCCTGTCGCTATTCCGCCAGCAGTTAAAAAACCTGCCACAGCGAAAAAGACAGCCGTCCTCAAGGTTAAGCCATACATTGAAGATGAAAAAAAAGAACGCAGGATATGGTAAAAAGCCTCAGGCAATCATAGCTAAATTATCGGCCAAAGCTTGAGCTTTTCGCAACTGTTGCGTTCTTTTATTTTCATCTTTAACCTTCGGCTTAACCTTGATTACGGCTGTCTTTTTCACAGGGGCAGGCTTTTTAACTGCTGGCGCTTGAATAAAGACTTGTTTTAAAATTGTTCGCAACGTGCATGATAAAAAATTCATTGTAAAAAACTTCTTACAGCGAAATTATCGACTAAAGCTCCAGCTGCAGCCAAAGCCAACGTTAAAAAGGCGCCAATGGCTAAAGCAAAAGCTGTAGCTGTCTTGAAAGCCAAAAAGGCTCAAACAAAGGTAAGATAAAGAAATATTCGTTTCGTTGACAAGCAGAGTAGTAACCTTTTCATTCTCGTTTTTCGCAGAAAATAGCACCCAAAAATCCTACTGAGAAGTCCGGTAAGGAATTTTCTAAAATCAATTTTATTATCATGCACGTTGCGAAAAATTTAAAAATAAGTCCTGATACAAGCGTATTATTGAATTAGTTATTTCTGGAAGAGTTTTAATAGGGTGAAAAAATAAGAAAAATTCGGGAACGAAAAACATGCGATTGATTTTATGTTCAAAGAAAAAACAACAGTTTGTGATGCAAGGATACATGCCAAAAAGTAAATTTATTGTAAATAAAACTGTATGGGTTCAAAATGCAACTTCATCGAACATGAAATTTTTTCTGCCTTGCTTGTGTATAACCTAACCTCAAAGCATAGTCAAGTAGTAGTTGCACCAACAAAAAAGTGTTCCGTCTTTTGTCTTTATTATTTTAGCAAAGCCCGGTGAGAAAAAGCTGGGAAAGAAGCCAACGGCTGCCGCACCATCAGCAGTCAAAAAGCCTGCTACTGCTAAGAAACCGGCTGCAGTTTCTGTAGCTGTTCCGTCAAGAATGAAGACTTGTTTTAAAATTTTTCGCAACGTGCATAATAAAAAATTCATTTTAAAAAACTTATTACAGCCAAATTATCAGCTAAAGCTCGAGCTGCAGCCAAACCCAAGGTTAAAAAGGCGCCAGTGGCTAAAGCAAAAGCTGTAGCTGTCTTGAAAGCCAAAAAGGCTCAAACAAAGGTATGAAAGAAATATGTGGAGGATTAGGTTTGCGTTTAAAAGATTTGATCCTTCCTTAAAGATCATTAAAGGTGCCTTTGGTACGCGAACCCGCAAAGTTCGTACTAGCGTCCATTTTCGTAGACCGAAGACGTTGAAGTTACCACGGAAACCTAAATATCCCAGAAAATCGGTACCCACCAGAAATCGGTAAGTAATCTCATATTGACGCTCGAAAAAATATGAAGTGTATTTTTTATACTCGCATTGCAGAATGGACGCCTACAACATCATTAAATATCCGTTAACTACTGAGGCGGCGATGAAGAAAATTGA
>CCAG010012776.1:0-17152 GCA_001077435.1 Glossina morsitans morsitans | reverse complement strand
GGCAACGTTAAACTTTCTGTCTCACATGGTTCAGTAATTCTTCACTATTGAACATTGTTGCGAATATTATTGTGAATAGACGAAGATTGGGCTGAGATTTCTTACAGCGATTAATGGGTAATTTTCCTAATAATTTATATCCCAGTTAAAAAAAACATTAAGTCTCAAACAACATTTTAAGCAAGAAATTATTTTAAGGTTAACGTTGCCTTTTTTTAAATTTGTAAGTAAAATAATGAATCTTCAGAAACGTACGTGTAAGCTGTCACTTTAATATTTTATTTATAGCCAAACAGCACAGAGACAACCCACGAAATTTGAAGAAAGGAAATTTTTCCGCTGAAATTTTCGTAAATTAGACGTTTTAAGAAAGGTCATTTATTTAAAATGTACAATGGCATTGGTTTGCCCACTCCACGTGGTTCCGGCACTAATGGTCATGTACAACGTAACTGGGCGTTCGTACGCCCCGGCAAAAAAGATAATAATTATCGTACAGAAGAGGACATTAAAAGATTGGATGCTACTTTAAACAGACCGCCTAATAGGGAAATATTGGATCACGATCGTAAACGTAAAATTGAAGTCAAATGCTTGGAATTCGAAGAAATTTTGGAAAAACAAGGGTCAGTATAAAAATAAATGAATAATGATTTCAAGAATTCATTGCAATGATTGCATAGTTTGCTAAAATAGAGAAAGTTGTACCTAAAACTCTATGTCTGTTTGCGTTATGATGCTTTTAAAATATTTTTTTTATGCTTGCTTGTTAAAAGATTATATTCGCCCTGGAACAGAATTTTGATATTTCCAAGCAAAAATAAAAGCACAGGGTTTCTTTCAATAAATGTTTCCTTGGCTCCGATTAATATCTGTTCCAAATTTCGTATCCGCGGTCAATCCATTTTTAGTATTTTTATTATTTTTAATTAATATCTTTGAATTCCGACCGTTTTCCAGGTTTTGAAATTGAGTACAATTCCAAGTGTCTTACTGATATTATTTTAAACTTTTAAACTCCTTGAACAGGAATCTGGTGTTAAGCTAATCCCTAAATAAGTGCGCTTCTAAGCTGCGATGATCGCTTTCTGACGCCTTTTTAAAATGAAAATTTGGATTCAGCAATAGAATATAATGGCAATTCGTTGAGGAATCAATTTCGATTACTGAATATTTACAATTTACCATTGGCATTTGATTTTAAGAATGGCCAGCAATACAAATAAACAATAATTAAAATCATATTTTGAAGTTCTGCGCACATAAATGCTCCTTTTTAGAAAATGCCGTTATGAAAACAATTTTTGCGTTAACACCCATGTTGGGAACACAATTCTTGCTCATATGGGCAAAACCAAAATCGAAGTACAGTATTCATGTCTTGACATCATCATGCAAGAGTGTATTCACTTCCTGATAACGTTTGTAATAAGAACTCGTATCAGAATGACTGTCTTAAAAAAAACTTCAAATTTATGGCATAATCAAATTTAATAGATCCAATTTGAAAATGTGGCTAATTCGTTTTTGAATGCATCCATATTAGGTAAAAAACTAGAAACAAACCTATAAAAAATTTCAATTTCTAATGATGCAGGCAACTAAATTGTAATTTACTCAAGAATTTAAAGAAAAAATTGTGAACATAAATATTTAATCTTAGGCCAAATTAACAACTAATGTTTTAAATAGAAAGAATCAGGTGAATCTCAAGAAAATTAGTACAATAAAAAATTTTTATGCTGTAATAATGCATTTGTTTTTTAATTGTTATATCGAAAGCTTTTCTATTCATTTTTACCCTTATAAAGAATTAATTCGAAGAGAGAATAACAGAGAGTAAGAAAGACTTTTCAGTGGATTGTTATTATTACTATTATTATACTATATATAGGCGCGTACGTCGTAAGCATAAAACTTTGTCATGTAAGGGATGTAAATAATGCGCTTTCCTTCTGTTGACTTTATTTAAAACAACAAGAAAAAAAGAAGGAAAAAGAAAAGCTTGCAATATTATCACAACTACACTTGACAACACCTCATAACTAGTGGAGACGTTGAAGGAATCATACTAACCATAGACGCATATATATATAGCAAAATATATTTGAAAAAAATTTAGAAAACAAGAAAAAAACAAAAGTGAACAAACTTCTTTTTAACTAAACAAATTTTTTTCAAAGGATTATTGCAAAATTTTTGAAACAATTTAAGTAAAAAGGAAGAAAAAGAGACGTGTTGAAAACAGTCTGATGAAGTTTAATAAGTCAAATAAAAGAGGTAAAGTGTGTAGAAAACCTATATAAAAAAATAAACAGAAAAAAACATAGAAATTGAGAAAATACAATTCAATCATTATTTCGTTGATTTCAGTTGCACACCAGACGAAATCAGGGCCAAAGTTGATTCCTATAGGCAAAAATTAATGGGACAAGGCAAAGTTGATGTACCAAGAGATGAGTTTGGCAGAGTCTCGTAAGTATATTTCTCAATACATTTTTGTTTATGTACCATGGTATATTTATTTATATAAAGAAAAAATCAATTAAATCCAAGCTTCCATTCAAACAACTATTATATAATGTTTGTTTACTTCATTTTCCATTTTTAATATCAAGAATTAACAAACAGTAGAAAAATTTGTGATAATATAATAATTATAAAATTCAATTTTTTTTCTCTTAAAATAAATAAGAAATTAAAAAATTAGGTTAAAATACTGCCTGCTTATTAAAACATAAAAAGATCTTCTTCCAGTGAAATAATCAATAAATCTTATTTAGTAACCATATTCTAAACTATACGCAATAACGTAGTTACTCAGGTGAAGTGCTCTCAATTTTTACGAAAAAAGTTACTGAGAGTAACAAGCACACCTCGCATAATTCGAGCAGAATTATAAAATTCATCAAGTTTTTAGTCAATTGTGGGTGTGCCACTTGATCGATATTTGCTATAGCCTGTATGCTGCAACCTATTTCCACTAATGATTCATAATTTTTGCTGCGGCTTAGCTTGCTTCCCTTCAAACTTAAGGCAAAATATGAAAGTCTCTTCATATTTTAATTGCAGAAGTGTAAATTGGATAATTTTCATTAAATACTAAAAGCTACTCTGAACAATATTTTGTTTGAGTTTGAGGTTTGTAAGCCTTTGTAAAATGTTTACACAGCGATTGTACGTACTTGATATAAGTCAGAAATTAAACCAAGAAGGTAAAGTTCAACAACGATCTGAATTCGATTTCTTATACGTTTCTTATTGGTTTTGGCTGTGTGTGGGTTTGCAAGTGTTACAAACGCAATGCAGAACTTAAAAAAAACCTCACTTTCTTTTGGAGCAAAAATAAGCGGAAAACTACCCTAATCAAAGATGGTCGTATTATTTATGAAGAGATGCTCGCAAGCTGAGAGTTCAGAAATAAAAATTACTCTGCGCCAAATAAATAAAAAGCTTACTGAGCAGTTTTCAGTTATCACAAGTCTTCCAAAAGCAAAAGTTGTACAAAACTAATAGAATATATGTTTTTCTATATACATATATATAGCTATATATATATATATATATATATACATATATATAATAAGGTCTTCCATTAGCATAAAAATTTAAAAAAATTTTTAAATAATCAAAAATAATTTTAATTTCTAAAATTTAATAACGGAAAAGCGAAAGAAAAATGTGAAGAGTTCTTTTATGCGAACATTTTAAAACAATAAAATTATCACCGTTCTCGGAAAAATCAATATTTTATAGATTTTTTGAATACAAATAACATTAGAAAAAAAGTATAACAAATAAATCAATAAATAAATGAAAAGAAAATCGTATAAAGAAAAAAAAACATTACAAATCATTCAACTCGACTGATCCCTAACCTCACTTGACGAGAGTATTAAAGAAATCCTCATGCAAAATGGATTAAAAGATTTAAAATTGAGCAAAACAAAAAGCTGCTGACTAAACACTACGAAAACTATTTAAATAAAACTAATTGAAGTAACGAAAACGAGAACAGTAACTTCTAACTAAGCAACAAATCACTAAATAAGTCTTCCATTGCAAAAAAAAAAAAAAAAAGATAGTATTCAAATAAAAATTCAAGTGAAAACTTGATATTATAATAAAGTTAAAGGAAAACTAAGGAAATGAAACGGAATAAAAATTAAATAATTAAATTGAATTAAATGAAATCCAATGTTCTCCACTATTTTATATAAAAATATGTAATGAAGGAAATTTTTTTGGTAAAAGTTTCTCCCAAGTCTTCCAATCTTCTTTAATCAGACGACACAAAAAAATCATACAAAGAAAACAAACGTTATTAACCAATGTCCGCGAATAAGTAAGAAACTAAGAACCTTATAGACTTTCCAGTCGTATATGTATGCATATGTATGTATATATACATATATATAGAATATATATATATAGACATACACATAAATGAAACATAAGTTTTTGATAATTGTTATAAAAATACATTAAAAAAATGTGAATAATTACTATATGTAATGAAATTCTAAGAAATATGTAATAATATGAAAAATACATAACAAAGGATTTTTCAGTAAGAATGTAAATATAATTTAGCCGTAATTATATAAAAAAGTATATAGAAATTAAAAAAAATATTTCGAAACAAAAGGTTCGAAAAAATATAAAAGTTGAAACAAAATTTTAGATATTAAAATATAAATAAAGTAACAACAAAATATTAATGTTCGTAATAAAGAAAAATGCGTAAAATTGAAAAATAATAATCATCAGTATCGAAAATTAATTAATTGATAATACTTCACGAAAAAAAGCCTTTAATAATCTCCAAGCAATTAAAATTAATAATAATCATAATTACATTACATTTTTTTCAACTTCAAAACTTAGTTTTAATTGAAAAAATTTATAAATAAATAGAATAATTTAAATACACAAAAAGAACAAAGTGGGAATAATTGAGAAATTCCTTTTCTTTAAAATAAAATACAAGCAAAAATTGAATAATAATTATCTTTCAAAGAAATTTTATAAAAAATAAAATATGCATTCAATCATACATCAACCTATTCCTCCTTCACTGCCCAATCAGATCCCCCCTGGGGCTATAATTAATTTGAGGAAACCTAAAAAACGTCGAAAACGCCATAAACAGCTAAAAACTACTAATGCTTTGATCGTTGATAGTGCCAGTGGAGCTGGCGTTGGCGGCGGCGATGATGATGCAATTGCACATGCTACTACAACAAGAATTGTGAAAAAAACCATTGCAACAAAAACGAAACAATATTTTCAACATGATACTCGATTAGAGAAAGAAAGACAATCGGTACGAACTACTTCCTCCATATCAGCTTCAAAATCTGCATCAGCATCTTCATCGTCATCCATATATTATAAATATAGTTCAGAAAGAGAGCAACTTTTGTATGCAGCAGTGGCTCGAAAATTTAAACCCTTATTTACTATAGAACCATCAAAAAAGATTATAGCAAAACAAAAACGCAGAAGACTAGGAACGAAGGCCTTATTAAATAAACAACGATTAAAGCGTAAAATGACTTCAACTAGCAAGAAAGAGATAACATCTACGGCTGCTCTCACGCATTACTGCATGTGCTCGTGCAATCAAACAAGTCACAGGCAATGCGTTAATAATTTAAATGAAAGATTATCATTGAACGGCGCGAGCAACACCAACAATACCACTAATTTGTGTGGTTTATCTAAAATGTTTGAACTCTTGCAACAACATACCACGCCTACAGCGGCTACTACAGCTTTGCTATTAAATTCTTTAATACAAAGTACAAAAATCTTAAATGAAAATAAACTTATTTCCAAAAGGTAGCGTGACTTTTTAGAGAGGGATATTCCAAGTTTCTCTGGACTTTCTTTTCTTTTTTTTTTGTTTATAATTTTGAACAATTTTTATTAATATACATAACATCGATTAATGATTTTACGACCGGCAACACTGTTCAATAATAAAGAAAATCATTTTTTTTCTAAAGTATCGTTATTTGAATTAAAAACCGTTTGCCGTCCTTTCGATTAATTGCATAAAATTTCTTGCATTAGTTCTCTTCTAAGTATTAAAATGGCAATCTATATTGAAATTCAGTCTCTTTGTTTGGACAAACATTCCCAAATATAATCAAGTATTTTGACAAAGCTGCTGAAATATATTTTAGTATTCTTTTATATATTCGTAACGTATCCGACGAAAGCTGGCATTATGTTTTCCCCTATACTGCGAATGATTTCGTGGATTTTCTTTGCAATACGCTGTTTTCACGCATCAGAAGTTGATCTTCAGATCGATGATCTGCACTTTCTTGTTCTTGTGTGCAACATTGTGGGGCAAGCTTCATATTATGTGGGGAAAGATTCAAAATTCAAATTTCATTTTAAATAAATGGCATTATTATGAAAACTGACTTCAACTGGCATATTGTTTATTAGTATATAATTAACTAATCAATCCTTATAGTCGTAAATTGTTTTTCAACTTTTTTGCTCATATAATCTGTCTTGCTATCCGGAGAACCGTCACAAATTCGTAAATTTCCAAATTTCCTTATTCTTACTTTTATGTCATCAATCAAAATCAAATCAATATCAGAGGAGTTCGTGTCATTGAGTCCCGTGCAGTCATGATGATAGCAAATGTAAGCCAATCCAATGTAAGATCAGTAGACATTCCCTCCTTTATTCACGTTTGATTCTTTTGAATTATTTTGCTTCAATTTTCTTTGACTATCTCTTAAGCATAATCCAGTCAAATTTTTACGTTTCATTAAAACTAACTTCAAAGCGTGTACTTTTTGATTTTTTCAACTTTTATTTAATTCTTATGAGAAAAGTAACGATTAAGGAAATGTTTTTTGTTTTCAGAATTCGTGAAACCCATCAAATAGCTGAAGCACAACAAAAGAAAAACGCAAAATTACGCGAAGCCTTTAATATTTCTGAATATTTCGTGGAAGGCTCGAGTTTCGATACAGATCGCAAAGCTAAAGAAGATTTAGCCAAAAGTTTGGCTTTACAAAAAGAACTGGACGCTCAACGTGAACAAGCAGCTGCTACGTCAGCTAAAGCTAAGGACAGCGTAAAACGTTATGGCATAGTACGTACACCATCAAAAGAAAGAGAATTACCAACAGGAGGTGTTAGCGGTGGTGTTGGTGCCGGTGCTGGCGGTTCAGGTGATGATCATACAACCCAAAAAAAGAAGAAAAAGAAGAGAACGCGTGAGAGGTAAATAATGCACGCATTAAAAAAATTATTATTTTCGATTAATACAAAAAAAAATTTTGTTAAAGCTCTGCTAGTCCTGAACGTAAAAGAGATAAAAAGAAGAAATCAAAGAAGCATAAGAAAGAAAGGTAAGTGCTTTTCGAATTTTTAATAACTATATACATATATATATGCATATATTTTAAACTTAGTAATTTATAGATTTTTTAGGTAATATTTGTAATATCTGTTAAAAAAATTTTCATTTTCCATTTTTTATTTACATTTAATAATTATGCCCTACACCACAAATCTAAAAAGACAGTTGTTGTAGTAAACGCAAATGAAAGGCACTTCATTACCATTTACTCCAACTACATCTCAAAAAATATTTATAGAAAATATTTCTGGGTAGCTAGTTTCCTGTACCTTAAAGTGGAGCCTTAAATGGGGCCTATATATCTTCTATACAGTGTATGCAGTTCTGGTAATATATGTGATCGATCATAGTTTGCTGCATATTACAATATTTCACTTTTAGGTGTTGCTGTATGCTGGTTACATAGAGATTACTTTTTTTGAGGTTATTTAAATTCTTGATGGTTACTTCATTTGTTGCGTTGTTATTATATATTATACATTATAGTTCTTGGAGTTCTTTTTTTTTATTTGTTTGAGACCTTCCCTTCTCTCACTTTTTCGTTCGGAAATATCCGTAGAAACTTGGGCAAATATTCGAACCAGTGGTTTGCCTATGAAACTGCGGTGATTCAAGAATTCAAGCCGAAGAATTCTAAATCATGATGTTTTTCGTCACAAAATAATTTCCAGCAATACGCCCTCATTTGGTACAATATCTTCTTGAAAATGGTTTACCTTATATAATTCGGAGCAAGTCGGGACCCTGGAAGAAATACCATGAAAACTGCATTATATCGTGCACAACTCAAACCAGTGGTATTGTTTTCCGTTCAGGATTGAATAACAACATCAATCTGATTGTTTCAAAGCGAAGAGCTTAATAAGTTTTACAGCGGGCAACGAAATAGATTGATATGAAACTTTTTTCCTCCGAGTGTCCAGCTTATTAACTCGATTGTTCCTTTATATTTCGAAATGATTGCGTTACTGCTATGGACCAGATGTTTAAGTTAAGAATTTGAACATAAGGGAATACTTTATAAAATAAGCTAATGCTTTTTGAATCAGAGTCAATTTAAATTTTTCTTTTTTGCGAAATCGCACGTGTGACCAAAATTATTTCAATCAGCATGGAAAAGCATTCCATGCTCTTTACTTTATTTTCTGTTTTTTACAAAATTTCGCTGACTGCTATCATATAGTTTATATAAATATATTCCCCACACATATGGGGATCTGTCCAAAGTGTCTTGTCGATGTTTTGGTGTGTATCGGAGGTCAATAAAAAGTTGCTCGTAGTTTGCATTATTGATAAAAAGAATATTGATAAGCATGCCAAAGTGGTGTAGGGTATCGGGTTGCCAGGAATCATCGATCATATCGTTCTCACTTGTAGAGTAATATTTTTAATTTTTTTTTTTTTGTTTTTTGTTTTTTGTTTTTTTTTTTTTTTGTATTAAACAATGAATCAGTAGCGTTTTTTGTTTTTTCAGTTTCCTCTTTACTTTGAACTCTTTTTCTGTTTTTTTTCTGTTTTAACTTCGTAATTACTAAAAACTTTATTAACCAACAAACGTGTTAAACGAATTCTCTTTCTTATCGATTGCTTCACATTTTTATTCTCTACTTTCTCTGCATTTTTGTTTTTTCAATCAAATAAAAAAAAATATCTTGAATATAATCATAATAAAACATCAAAAGGAATTCTAATAATAAGGAAAGAAAAAAGAAGAGAAAGGATTAAAATATATATATATATGAAAAAAAAAAGAAAATGAATATATAACAAATAAATAAATAACATAAAAAGACAATCAAAAAAAAAAAAAAGACAAACATTATTAAGAAGATTTTACACAACACCAAAACATGTTTAACGAATTAAAATAAAATAAATTTGTCTAAATGTACA
The DNA here is from genome assembly GCA_001077435.1 of Glossina morsitans morsitans. NCBI lineage: Eukaryota > Metazoa > Arthropoda > Insecta > Diptera > Glossinidae > Glossina > Glossina morsitans. The sequence goes on along the minus strand of CCAG010012776.1, from coordinate 7,863 downwards.
AAAGTTATCTTTTGGGCTCCTCTTCAATCCAACTATAACTACACACATACACACTCATGAAATTTTAGATAATCCTTTAAATGCCGAAATCATTTCATTACTTCTTTATATAAAGCCAAAAGTATTTCTTAAAAAAGAACATTTAAAACTACATCCAGTCAATCAAGTTCAAGTGATCTTAACAAAAGCGAAAGAAGGAAATCAAGCAATTTTTATTTTATTTTATTAACAAAAAGGAAAGAAAAATAATTTTTCATTTTTTTATATATAAAATATATGTATATATAAATTATAACATATAAATATATATACATATATATATATATAAACAAATCATAATGCAAAATATAATACATATATGAAGATGATGTGTATATTTTATTAATGGTTGAACCACGACTTTAAACAAATTAACATAAAATTGTTAAATTTTTTGATAACTATGATGATGATGATGATGATGATAATGTTGATGGGTAAGTAATGTAATTTTATTTGTAATTCATTTCCTCATTCCCCCTCATATTTTCATTTTAATATTTAACCTACACACTAAAGTAAAATAGTTTCTTTCCATTTTGTTTTTTTGAAAAACTGATTTTTATTGCTTTCTCTTAATTTTCATCAACGCAGACAATATCTGTTAAATACACGGAAGCGCATCTGATTAAAGATTTCTATTTAAACCTATAAAACTTCCATGTTAATGTGTCTACGTGTGTTTTTGTGTATTTATCTACGGACAGGACTAACTTCCAAGTCCTTATAAATACATAAATATATAACAGGCAGTATTAGTATCATAAATATATAAATCTTTCAAGATTGAAAATATTTCATATAGGCAAATAAATTAGCGTTCCATGAAACAAAAGAGGAGCAGTCGTCAGAAAATGCGTCTGGTTCTAAGATTTGACTTTATTATACATTATGTAAGGGGACTGTCATCGAATTTTGTTCCTGAAAATGTGATCCTTTGCCACTTTGTCTAAATTTCTAACAATTTATTTTGAAAAATAGTCAGCCAGCATAGATAGGGTATATTATGGTCCGATGGCAATCTCCACTAACAGTTATAATTTTGCACCGTTTATTAGGAAAATGTAAAAAAAAACTATAGCGGTTCACCATTGAATAGTTTGCAGGACTTCGTTTAATGTTGTTATTGCTATAACAACCTTTGAAAATTAGGCTTTATATGATGAGTAGTCGAAAAAATGATTCGGTCCGAACAATTTTCCGTAGCATTCGTCCTTGAACAAAAGAAGTCGATGTACCAAATTTCATGAAAATATTTGAAAAATTACGACTTCTATACAAGATTAATATAGTCATGTACCACAAATGGTGTAGGGTATAAAAAGTTCCGTTTACATAGCGCACTTGTATTTTCCTGATTGCTTCATCTGAAATAATATTACGGTCGAAAGTTGAGTTTTTTGCAATTTGCTTTAGCACAAATGTACTAAATCTTACATTTAAAGCTTTTTCAGGTCGTCAACACATCTTTACGTGTCAAGCATTAATGTTCTTGATCTTATTAGCTTGGAATATTCTTGTAAAATATTTAAGTTTTTGCTTCTCATAAATATTTCCGAACAAGTTCCGAATAATTTGCTAACATCTTACATGATTAAATTATCAATCAAAAAGAAAATTGAAGACTAAAGGTTGCGATATAACTTCCAGTGATGAAAAGCTGGAACAAAGCTGGAACATCTCTGCTTTAGGGAACTCGCTTTAATATAGGTCGACGTTTTGTTCCCCAACGCTTGAAAGTAAGAGTGTACCAACTTAACTGTTTTATTTGCAATACCGAACCCTTCAACGGAATGAGGTAGAAAAAATGTAATTTTTAAAAACAAACTGAGGTGAAAGGCAGGTTAAAGGAAAGATTTTTCGCTTTCGGTTTAAAAAAACATATATTTAAGCGTTGCAATTAGCTCGTCCTTTCAACGTGCTTGAGATGTATGCTTGTCGCTTAGTCGTATTCATCGTTCGTTTCTAAAATCGAAAACTTTTGGTTGGCGACCTTTATAGCTCTTTAAACAATGAGTTGTTTTCGAAAATGTTCTACTTACTCTTAAATCAAAACAATTTGCGAATGGACAACTAAGATGCTAGAATGTTGACTACTGACCGCGCGTAGGTGTAGTTTTATCCCAGTCTGAGTTGATGATTCTTAAACTTAAACATTTTCCCTTGTCCCCTACTTATAATTTTTTTTTTGGATTATTTATAATTTGTCTCTTGCTTTTAGAAATCTATGGATTAGTTAAGTATTTTTTGTTTTTAGTTTATTATTGCAACAGAAACAACAACAACAACGTTGGTTGAACATTTTTAAATACAATACAATTATTTTCTCATCTTTCTTTTTTAATTGTTTCGAAAGTCTACCAGTATAAAGAAGTGTTTTTCTCTTCAGAAGGTAAACATTCACAAAAAAAAAAAAAAAAAAAAAAAAAAAAAATCGTGTTTTAAAATTAGGGTAAAAGCAAATTTGTTCAAAACTTGACACCAATTTATTTGAATACACATTATGTAAAATTGAAATATTAGTAATAAACTAAATATATCACATATATCTATGGCTTCACGAAATAATGGAACTTTGAAATCGTTTAATATTAACATATACAAGCTTAGGTAGCTATCTGCTTTCAAACTTATTAAAATGTTTCTCTTGATATCGAAACTACTTACAGAATAAAACAACGACAAAAAATTAAAAAAAATCTGCGATTACAAAATTTAAGAGTTTAACTCCAAACTTGCGAAATTTAGAATTGCTAGAATGGTAGATTTTAACAATGCATCAATTGACGCATTAACTTAGTGGACTAAAACTATCCTTCTCATATTATACTTTTATAAATTTGAGAATTCAAACTTTTGGAAGTAAAACAAGAGAAAAGTTATATTTGGCTTGAGCCGAAATCGAGACGGCTCGTATTGAGCGACTAAAATCTAAATCCTCCTCTTTTTTGCTAAAATGAAAATGCAGTGTTTTTTTTTTTTTAGTCAATGCGATGTGTGGTCTGTAACTGTTAGGAGTCTTTTGTACTTTCTGGTTAGTTAATTGTCGAATGTATTCTTCCTCCGAAATTAAATTGACATCGTAAAGGCAGTTCTATGGAGAGTGAAACAAGTTATAGTCAAACCAGGACATATGGATTACGCTTTACACATTCAAGTTTTTTGTCTATATTTGTTTTAATTTGTTAAGGCGTTTGCCAACAGAAGTCTTCAGAGACCCCACAAAGTTTATGTACTCTTGATCAGCATCAATATCTGAACCGACTTAAGCACGTCCATAAACTTTCTGCTGGCCGCAAAAATTAAGCTATCCGCTTCAAATTCGGCAGCAACATTGGAAGTTCTTACACGCAGATTGGTATTAAAAATTTTACAAATCGGTTGAAGGACGTCCTTACAATGTTATGTAAACTGAGAATAGCTCTGTTTGGCAAAGGGAATACACAGTTGGCTTTTGCCCATTCAGCGTAAACTATAGCAGATAAATCTACAAAAATTTGATCGTATATTCTACAGGCGATGCCGTAGTATCCACAAAAAATTGTGAGAATCGGCCACACCTGCTCAATTTTATAGTGTGTCAAAGTTCATTTTTTTTTCAAAACCTTTATAACGGACAGAAGCAAGTTTCAAAAACCCCATAAAGTATATAAATTCTTGATTAGTTTCAAATGCGAAACGCTCCTAAGTATGTGTGTTCATTTGTGCGTTTGTGCTTGTGCGCAAGCATATAGTATCTGTGGTGAACATTGTCTCATTCGCAAACAGGAAGATATCGTATGCAAACTTGCAAGAGAATTTGAAAAGGACCCAAAGTTTTCAAGGGATACGCCCATACGCCTATGTAATAAAAACTGTAAACACTTTTGCTTTCCGTGTTTTTTGCTTGTTATTCATAAAGTACAGCCCGTACACCACATTTCCACTTTTATCCTGAAAATAAAAGAAATCACCCAATATTATAGAGTATGAAAATATAGTTCAGATAATATAGATGATCTAGTTATCGACTATAAAGGTTTAATTTGCTTGATTTCTGCCTGATAACAACGAATTATAAATTTATTGATTCTCAGCATTGACCATTTTCCATTACCCTTCAACAGCAATAAGGATTTTGAAACATGTATTCCGAACTACTCTTTAATCAAATTTTCCCAAGTGCTTTAACGCTATCGGTCATTTACGTTTTTATTAAGTTGGTTAACATATCAGTTTTCTTCGAGTTTTGCTAAAATATTCGAAAATGCTTGAAATCGCTTTTTACATTAACGATTTCGTTGTTGCTTTGACAGCACGTTTTGCAATTTTTTTCACGACCTTATGGGCATGGGCCCTTATCGGCTTAATTATTTTAATAAATAGTCGTGCTTACCTCGGAAACATTTTTACGTTGTATTAAATGACGACTTCGTTCGACTCATAAATCCTGCAAATTTGTCTTTGTAACATCTATCTCGTAAGATACATGTTTTAGGAGCGTATGATGTCTAAATCGAGAAAATTATGCCAAGAATTACGTATAACTTGTAGAGAATCAGGAGCAGCCCCAGTTTTAATTTTTCGCAATTTCAAATAGAAACAATTGTCCGCAACTTTAGGCGATTGGCGTTTGCATACGAAGAGGATACGTACAAAATATTATTTATAATTGAGCTAATTTGTCCAATGTGTTTTCACCCCACCATCTTTTTTTCAGATATTTCATGAATGGACGGTTTTATTAAATCACTCTTCGATATGTTTCTTTTTTATTGGCTTCAATACTTGGCTTAAATATTGAAAAATGATATAAAAAAGATTATGACGGAGAAAACTCTTAAACAGTCAATTCAAAAACGTGCTTGTAAACGACTTCGTAATGGACTTCGTACGGATTTAATAATTAAAATCTTCTTGTCAATTTTCTCAATTTTCGAGCGTCTTTTTCCAAAAAAAAAAGAGACATGCAAGAACATTATAGTCGAGCATGGTCGACCGTTAGATACCCCAACACCACTTCGCTTAATATAGTCATTCATTCATTTTTAAAGGGGCCTGCTTTTCATAAAAGTCCCCATATAAACTAGAGTGCTGAAATACTATTACTCAGCGATTTTTGACTCAAAATTCTAGAAATTACAATATTTTATACATAACGGCTTATCGAAATAAGGCGTTCTATGCAAGTCATCGCAAAAGAGGTGCCATTCAAACCACCCCCCGAGAAACGTTTGTAGAAAATTAAAATATTTCGAAAACTGCTAAAAATATCTGCGTAAACATTACACGGGCAGATGGAGAGACCAGCTTAAATCGTTTAAATTGTTAAATAGAAGTCAAGTTTTCCGAAAATTCTCCCTATGTTCCCTACATTGTTTGTCTGCTGTTTTAGGTTCAAATTCGCACAACCTACAGCAGCACAAATTGTTGCAGATAAGAAAGCATTTATTTTACAAATCTGGAAAGGAAATTACATAGTTTAGGATGCGTGTCCCCATTATTTTCCATTTTTTAAAGAAGTTTATTGCTAAACTAATCAAATGTTTACAACGCCTAGACGTACAACAGATTCTTAATTAAGACGAATGTCTGCATACTCTTTACTCAATTTTTAGCTTATCGAGATGAGTTGGACAATCAACCGATCCATAAATCCATAAGCCCATCTTTAGGAAGAATATTCTCTTCTTAGTTTACCATATTACAACTTCGATTGGACAAAACAAAAAAAAAGTGTTTATTGAATTCTGTCTTACTCTTGTGAGACTCTTAATCAATTCTCTATATCCCAATTTAAGGAACCATATTAATATGTTGACCCACGTGATTATGAGACACGGTCCCTACAATTAACGTTGATGGATGCATGGCCAAATATTGTAGAAGTAATACGATTTTAAATATTATATTTCCCGTATGTGGATCTGGTCTACAAGTATCAACATATTTTTTTCTTTTTTTGATAACAAGTGATTCGTTCGTTTATTCAAATTATGCTTCATCTCGCTAGTAACGAATTTCAGTTATCTTCGACAGTTTCCTCAAACCTTCTTATTTGATCAAACATTGTTTCAACACAAGATCGTCTAGTTAGATTTTGTTTGATTTTGTTAATCTTTATTGGAGACTCAGTTTAATTGAGTGCTCAATCAGCTTGTGTAACACACGATCTGTAAATACGAATAATAAATGTGTGCATTATCATTTCAACATAAGCTGATGATTGAAGTTGTTAAAAAAAATTCGGTCTAGACTTTTCTCTTGTTTTTTTTCAAAAATATACAGCTAAAAAGATTATTAGACGAGAGTTAATCTGAAGAAGAAGAAGAAGAAGAAGAAGAAGAAAAGAAATCAAATGAAGCATTTGAACTCTGATTATCAATAATTTTTATCGAAAATATTTTTTAAACAATTGAAGCCCTCGATAAAATCGTTAATCGGTCGTAAAGATTGATATATGCATTTTTACAGTGAGTAGTAATAAGTTACTCATTAGTATCTGTTCGGCTATAGAATTGGAATAAAAGCGACAAACCGACGCTAATGCAAAAGATTGACAATTATTAGGACTTAGGAATTGGCTAAGAATTATTCCCCTTATGAAGTGTACACTTCTCAAATATTTAGTTCATGGCTCGGCACTTGTTGTCTTTATTCAAAATTTTATAATAATATACACTTTATATACACAATATACATATACTGTATAAAAATTGTCATTATCGATATTCTATAATTTGTATGCGAATTTTTCAAAGTATTACTTTATTTTAAAGAATTTTACATGTTTTTTATGTCTGCAAAGTTTGTGTCAGATGTTTTTAACCATCTACTCAAAACTTATATTTACAGTAAGTCGAAGAAAAAGAAGTCACGCAAGCGCAAAGCAAGTGTAACAGAGAGTGAGGGAGAGAGTGATAAAGATTCCGCAGATGAAGGTGATACCAGCGATTCCGATTGTGATGTAAAAAAGAGCCGTAAAAAGAGCAAAAAAGGCAAGGTGAGTGCCAATCGCTGAGCTTAAGCAGCAAATTAAAGATTAATTAATAATAAAAATGGAGACATTAATAATATTAATAACATGAATAATAACAATGGTGATAATAATAATAATAATAATAATAATAATAATAGAAAAGCACTCGAGAAATACATGCATGCATTTTGAATCAATTGAACAGCAAATAACGAATATTAAATAATTTTAATGAAACAACATGATGTCCCTTAAATGTTTTCTTGCTCTTAATTTATTTTCTTTCTTTATAATCCTCTACTTTTTTATAAAAAAAAAAAAAAAAAAAAATAATTGAATAAATTTAAAAAAATATATTCAAACTCACTTCTATACATTAACAAAAGGTAAACATTTATAAATTAAACCATTATTTATTTATTTATTTATTTTAATTTCCAATATTTTTTTTATTTTAAATTTTCTTTTTTCGATTTGATTTCCATGATATATGCACATATATATCTATTTTCTTTACGTTATCAAGCTTTTAAAATTCGTTATCGTTTAAAATAAAAAGAAAGAAAAAACATGAGAAAAATTTTTTAAAAATTTTTTGTTTACAAAACCCTTGGCGCTTCATTAAATAGGATAGCTTTCGAAAGGCTCTCTTGTAGTTTTGTAAGTACTTTCATTTAGTCTTGAATTCTGGAATTATTCTTTTCTTCAATATATATATATAAAAAAATATATATATATATATATATATATATAAAAAAAGAATATATATATATATATATATATATATATATATATATATATATATTTTTTTTTTTTTTTCTGTCAGAGTGTGTGGTGTGTGTGAAAAAGAGTGATAGAGTATAGAA
>CCAG010012775.1:0-85001 GCA_001077435.1 Glossina morsitans morsitans | reverse complement strand
TATATATATATATATATTCTTTTTTTCTTTTCTATATTTTTGTTCGTTTATCTCTTTTCTCAAAAGTATGTAAAAAGAATATACAAACATTATTCTTAAGCAAAGTGAAATTAATTTTCAAATAAATCTTTAAAAGAAAAAAAATTGAAAATGAAATGAAATAAATATATTTCGCACCTGTCATTAAAATTCATCAAAATAATTTTATAAAATAATTTTCGATATTAAAAAACTTGATAAGCAAATTAAATAAATTTTTGATATCTGTATTATTCTTTTGTTTTTGTTTCGAATATTTAGAAAAAACGCGATAGGAAAAGGAAACGAGATCGTACCCCATCCACTGATAATTCACCCATCAAGTGAGATTATACAGCATACAAGATTAATATATAAATTAATGTAAATTCTTTTCCAGCTCACCCACTCGGAAATCATATGAAGCCAAAAGAGGCGCTAAAAGATCCGAGAAAATACATGGATCGCCAAAGAAAACGTCTGATGGCAATCCTTTCCGTGGTCGGGGTCGGTCAAGTGAGCGATCTCAGCATGCATACCGTGATCACAGTGGTCGACGTTATGATTCCTCACGGGAGAGTCGTCGAAGTCGTAGCGATAGAAATTCGAGAAATGATCGTCAACGGGATAATTTGTCTCGACAACGTCAGCGTTACCAATCACCAGACAGACGCAATAAAGATTGTAGCAGAGACTACGACCGTGAGAACATTCGTCGCTCTAGATCACGTCAAAGATCTAGACGCAATGAATCCGCCGATCGTTTTAAAGATCGCAAGAGAAAGTGCTCAGAAGAACGTTCCTCAGCCCGCGTGGAGAAAAGGCAACGTTATTCATGTTCTCGTTCACGGTCTTTTGTGTTAAAACGTGATGATAGAGTTGCACCAAGAAACTCACGTTCAATTTTGCGAAACGCATGCAAGCGCAGTCGCGATCATTTACAAAAGAAAGAACGATCGCGTTCTGTTTCTCCAGAAAATAAGCAAAGAGTCAAAAGTAGTTCTCTAACGCCGCCACCACTGCTACGAACTAACGTCGGTGGACAGACCGCACTTGTAAAAAATAATGAAAATAATTCTGACGTTAAGGGTAACGCTAAACCAAGCAGTAATAAAATACCTGTTGTCAGTCCTTCCAAACGTTGCCATTCAGCGAATGTTTTTAAAAATAACACGAAATCGTTATCGCGTCGTAAATCGTCTTCGTCTTCAAGTTCAGAGACAGCTTCGGATTCAGAAAGTTCCCAATCTAGAACACCTTCTCCACGCAAAGAGCAATTAGAGATAGCAACGACATCCATAATAACGATCAAATCAAAAGATATAATAATGAAAAGTCCAGAGCGAACCCGTTCTTTATCAAGTTTACAGGATAAGTCAAATAAGATTCAACGGCAAAGGGAAACGCCTCCAGGGTCTCCGAATGAAAGACAAGGATTATCACCAAAGCAAGATAAACGCTCTGGATTAATGACTCCACGTTCACATTCGAAGGAATGCCACGAAAAGAGATCGAAAACTCCTCTTGCCCTTCCCCCTTTGAAGACAAAAGAGGAAAGTAAATATCGAAAAATATCACGATCGCCCTCTAGAGACTCTTCAGAATTGAGCTACTCGCCCGCTAGACGCAATCCGGAACGTTACCGCGATATATTGGAAAGTTCAGTCCAAAAACAAAAATTAGAAAAATCTAAAATTGAAGATATCCGCAGGGGACAACAGCACCATCAACAACAACAAAAATCATCTGTCAAACGTAATGACGATCATGATAAAGAACGCCTTGCTTATAGAAAAGATCTGGATGCCAAAGCCCGTTTGAGTACTACTAAATTGGCCCCCGTAGTGCGCTTGCATTCACAAAGTGAAGATGAGAGTGATTGTGGTGAGCGAAACTCCGATAAAGCAGCTTCAGCACTTGACGAATTTCAGGAATCACGCCGTGAAAGAGAACTGAAAGAGCTTAAAATGTTGGAACAACTGAAGACAGGCATTGCCGCGAAAGCTAAGGAAAAAATCAAAACCATTGAAAAACTGGCTGCCACCTCATCATCAAACATCGGAGAAGTAAGTGATATTTCCGATTATGGAAAACGCGGTTTACGCAATTCCCTTAACGATTTTCTTGTGGCCAATAATGTAATGCCTAGCAGCAGCAACAACATCGCCAACAGTAGTAGCTATAGATTAAACAATGCAACTCCGGCTGCTATATATCCCCAGAATCGGAATGAAATAAAAAAAGAGAACGGATCTCCGTCACGTATATCTAATGCCAAAAATAGCATCGCTAATAAGGACAATGAAACGCAGGCTGATTGCAAACAGTCCCAATCGGTGGCTGCAAATGGTCATGCGTGCAAAAGTCCAACAGCAAGCCCAACTCGCAACAGTCATTTGTTACATAATAAAGACAAAGAACGTAAACGAGAACGCGAACGCGAAAGAGAGCGAGAATCAGACAGAGACAGAGAAAGACAAATCAATTACTATAGAAGAGGGGACAGAGACAATGAGCGCTACCGACGTTCACCACCCATACATAGCGTTGGATGTGGTGGCGTTAGTGGTGGTGGCATCAACAGACGTATTAATAATCTCTATTATAGACCTCGTATGAATGGTAACGCCAATGGTGGTGGTGCTGGTCATCTACTAACTCATAATACTTCTATTATACACTCCAATAATTGCCCTAACCATGGCCATCATAATTTAGGTCCGCTAACGGGTCCCTATTCACATTCAGCTAACGCTAGCAATAACGCATCCGCATTTAATCGGCCCAGTCGCATTAACAATACCCCACTGATTACAGCCACTCAGTTCAATAATCAAATGTTGAGCAAACAATCCAACAGTATATTGGTGGGTCGGCGCAATCATCGTACCGCTTTGAGTTTGGGCTTAAGTGGCACACCAGCTACTAATTTTAGCAATAGCAATCTACTACTAACCAAAGCTAACGCTCTCCATCTGCAAAACCACCATTCACACCATCATCATCACCATCAGCATCACCATCATCATCATAGCAACAGCAACAATACCTCAACCCAAATCACTGATCGCATTCTAATGGCTGCTTCCTTAGCAGCTGTCGGCCATCACCACAATGTGATGGCCTACGGTCACAACAATCCAACCACTGCTAATAGTTTAAGTTATCTACAACAACAACAACAACAACAGCAGCAGCAACAACAATTACAACAAAAACCAAAAATAGTTATTAAACCATTTAAAATTAATGATTCACAGCCTTTGGTCGCTGCATTGGCGGATTCCACGTTGGTCGATACCATTGTCTCCAAGGTATCAACTGCTACAGTCGCGGCGGCCGAGAGCGCAGCCCGCCGCAGTCGCAGCCGCTCGCGACGCACGCGAAGTCGTTCACGACATCACGAGGGTGCCACCAATCGTCGCACCAACAGTCGTTCAAGGACGAGATCGTAAGTGTCAAGGAATATTTTAGTAAAAAGCGAGTTTATACTAAATTTCATATTTCACAAAAGGTCGTCGTCGAGCAGTCGCAGCAGAAGTCGCAGCCATAGCCGACGTAGTTCTCGCTCACGCTCGCATTCCTCACAATCCAGCAATTCATCACGTAGTTCGTCTCATAGTTCGTCAAGGTAAGTAATTAATATTTAAAAGATAAAACTTCAAACGATTGCCAAAATTATACGCTGTTGCAGCAGCAGCTCCGCCTCTTCACGTTCTGGCTCACGTTCGCCTTCCATACCACGACGCCGCGGCTCTCCTAGCTTTTTAGATCGTCGACGGATAACCAGGTATTACAAAAGTAAAAACGTTAATTAAAAAATTGATGTTTTTTAAAGATTTTTTAATTTCTCATTTTTATTTTCTTTTTTATTCCTTTTTGAAATTCCTTTTCTTAATTTGTTAACTATACCCACCACCGAAAGATAGAGGTATATTTATTTTAGCTTAAACCGCCAAAGTGTAATGTAATTTCGACGAGACCACACATAACTTTTAATATATGAATTAACCCAAAACGACTAATCGCCTGGCTGGCTAGCAGTCTCCTTGTGTGTTTCTTTCAAATGAGATATAAATCAAAATTTTTAACATATTTTGTTTCAAATCGTCTTTTCTTCAGATTCTCTTCAAATTGAATTTAAATATAAAGTATTTCTTTTCGGCGGTATATTATAGAAAGATAGGTTTATTTTGGTCTTTTCGACGCACTAGTCAAATTTTCAGCTTTCGAAATATGACAGAAGCAATAGTAATCATTACAAATGATCGATTATCAAATTTCGCTTGATAGATATAGATATTAATGCTAGTCAGCATTTCATCATTTCTATGTGTGCGAACAATTATTTGCAAATGCATAGACCAATCTTAATAATTTGTTGAAATATATGTTGAAAACTATAATTTATACCAAGTAACCACATTATAAGGAAACTGGAAAAGTTGTTTCGTGCCGTCTGTAACTTCTTTTTCGCCGTACTTTTCTTGTGTGCGTAAATTATTATTTTGTTTTCTTTTTTTTTATTATATTTTGTAGCCGTTATTCATCAACCCGTGACCGCAGACGTTGATTGTTGAGATCAAAAGTGACTATGTATATGTATATATATATATACAATATATACATATATATATATATTAATATATATATATATGTATATATAAATATGTATATATATATATATATAGGATATGTTAAATCCTAAGAGTTTTCAATTTCTTTGAATTGTATTTCGTGTATGCTTTATTTTCAGTTATATTTATGTATGTATTATTTTTTTCCTTTTATTTCTCGTTAATATTATTATTTGAAATCTTAGTACATTGTGAAATTTTGAAATTAGTTAATGATCGATGTATGTTTATTGATCCAACAATAAATTTTCAATATCATTTAAAGTTCGAATTATTCTTTTACAAATAAATTTTTAGTATTTGGAATAAATATTTAGTTTCTTTTGAATTACATTTATTTGGTAAGTTTTTTTTTCTACATGACTTAGAATGAAATTCATTACTACATAACGTTTTGAAATATATAATGAATTCTTGTTTTATATCTTAACTGTCTCTTAGTGCTCGTAAACGTCCTATACCATATCATCGCAAAACACCATCGGATGTTACTAGTTGTTATTGCTCCAGTTGTTGCAGCCGCGACAGTTCACCGCGATCGCATTCTTGTTCACCTTCGCATGGCAGTCGCAGTCCTTCAATGATATTTTAATATTTCTCCAATCTTTTCCATATCTGAATTTTTTTCAGCCATTTCTTTCTTTACAAAATTATATTTACTAATAATATAAGATCGTATTATTTTTCTCGAATTTATTTTCTTAATGTTAACTGATAGAAATATTGCTGATTTTGATATGTAATCAATTACACTACTAATTAATGCATTTAAAATAAATTTATGTATGCATATGTAATTTCTATTTTCATATAGGCCTAATATTGTGTCTGGCAACTTAAAAAATTTTAGTGCAATTTGTTTTTCATTCTGTTTCCTCATAAATTTAAACTTATGGCATATAATAATTTTAAATAATAAACGAAAGATATTTCATATTAAATATATATATATATATATATATATTTTTTTTTTTTTTTTTTTTGTAATATTAAATATATAGACATGCGAATTTATATAATTAATATATATATGTATGTATGCATACGTCTCCCGAGTTGAATGGGTTTGATGCAAATAAACATACAATTCAGGACGACATAATTGCAACTTTCTTCCCGGAAGAAGAAGTTTTTATCTCTGATAAGCGCTATCTCACTGTTTCACTATAGCACTGTCGCATTATCTTAATATTCGACATGTCCTTGTAAAAGCTCAACACAATGGTTTTAAACAAGCGATTTTATACGCATTGTAGAAATTATGACCACTTTTTATATCCAGTAGTTTAAAAAACTAAGCAAGTAAAACATGAATGGCAATATTTGTCAATATGATAAAATTAGGTATAAAAATATAATAACAAAGATATAATCAGTCCATTCTTCGGAACGTTGTGTTTATATGGCAGATAGGAAGGGTATATTTGACATAAAACTAATTTTCTGTATTTTCTGCATTTTAAGTAATCGTATATCAGGTAAGGAAATCATAATGGCCGTGGAACAAATTTTTAATATCCACCCTACGTCCTCCATTTTTTTTGTTGATTGACACCGTACTTGTAAACATGTGCATCCATATTCAGTTCTCAAACTTAGATGACTAAACGTGGTCACCTTCTTACGATAAAGAACATATGTGTATGAATATATATAAGTACCTATATATCTCTATATTTCTCCTCCCCCCGCTGATATTAGGTCAAATAAAGTTCCTAACGCTTTTTGCTAATGTTAAGACTATTAGAGAAAAAATCTATACTTTATGACTCCAATTAAAACTTGTGCTAAATTTTAAATCAATAATCACTATACATCGAAAGCTTGTTTTGTAAACTTTTTCATTTGCATGAAACATGTTTGTAAAAGAAAATGTTTAATTAAAAAAACGTTTTTACACTAAATTAAACGATTCAAAGTCGGAAACTAAGGACCGTACGAATTATAAGAAGAAATCTCGGTTGGCTTCTAATTCGCCAAAAATTGCTCGTAGTTGTAATGATGATGCAATATGACACTACCACAAATATAACATAGTTACCTTCTACGTAGTTATCAAGCTTAGAAAAGTGCCCCAAAACATTCTAAATAAAACAATTTCTAATGTTATCTATTACCAATTTTATATTTTAATAAAGATTTTTAAAGATCTTCAATAAACTTTCATAATTCGGACCTAAAAACCCCAATCTATCCATTTCTAATTCAAAAATTCAAAGTAAAATCAATAAATAAAATTTTGTTTGTGTCTTAAAAACAATCAATTAAGCTTGGATTTAGAATTCACCGCCTGGCTTTCTTGAAAACGACGACGCTTACGGGCTATATAGGTCATCCATATAAATGCTACGATGGTTGTGAAAAATTCCCGTAACTGAAATTAGAATACAACACAATTAAAAAAAATTATTAAAAAAAAGGATTTTTAATATAAAATGTAAACGCATATAAACTAGAATCATATAATCAAATTGACTTCGGTAAGTAAGATAAAGCATTCGAGGTCAACTTTAAAGTATTTTCGTAATGGTGCTTAAACAGGCTCTTTTTAATTATTAAATCGTATATCGTAAAGTTCAAAGGGCGATATCGCAATAATAGATGTAAAAATTGCAATTTGACCGGAACAATTCATATTACAATTGCTTATTTTAAATGTTTTGACGTACTCACCATGGGCGGTACATGATACACGTTAAGCCAAACAAAAAATGTACAATATTGCCAGTTAGCTTTTAATAGAGGCCAATAAAGCTTTTCTGCACTTTTCAAAGCTATGTCATGTGAATTCGACTGCAATAATAAAACGTATAGTAATTCAGTTATTTTTTTAACTTAGCCTTAGCTAACAAACCTCAAATAATGATAGAATATATAAAGACAGCGCTTGGTAAATCGGAGTATAAACCAAACGTTCAGATATGAATTGAACAAATTTTCTATATTTGAAATCGCGGCGAAAGAGCCGTTCTATTGCTTGATAGAAGTAATGCGGAACACTGCCACCAAATAGTAGTCTAAAAATTTTAAAAAATATCAAGTGTTAATTGAAAAAAGTATTTAAAAGCAATTACCCAAATAAAGCATAGGCGACTACACTTTGTTGATTAACCACTTTTTGTCCGTCAATGCGTTGGGATGCGTAGTTAGCCGATGCAGCCAAAACAGAACTGAATGTTAAAATTGCATTTAGTAAAGGATTCCAAGTGAATTATTACAATTGTAATTACTTAGTGATAGATTTGGTGCGAATAGGATGGCTGAATAACTGTTCAAAATAAACACCGAATAAAGAATACAATGGCTTAGACAGAGACATGCTTGATTCCTTATAAAATTTGCCTTTATTTTTAAACGTCTTTTCTTTTCTCTTACTTTAATTGATATCAAAGTGCAAAGGTCTTAAGTCGAAAGACTAGATCTACATGAAATTATTTTTGCTTTTTGGATTTTTAAAGATATGTCTTCACTTTGATATTTGGATTTAGCAAACTGTTAAGATTATAATGTCACTAATTTTCTTAGCATTAACTACTTGCTTAATCTTTTTTATTAATTGCCAAACCATTTTCATGGATGTTAGCACAAAAGCAAATTAAAATGGCAATGCCCAAAATTTTCACTTGCTGAAAAAGTTTCATTTAACATTTCATTTTTGTCCATACATGAAAAGTTCCTATAGTTACCTTTGTTTCGAATTTTTATTACTGATTATTTATATTATACTAAGAGCTTCTTGCTCAATAATCTCAATAAAGCAAATATCGCAAATTTTAATGATTTCTACATATACCGTAATTAAAAAGGGTATGTAGTGCTGGCAAGATTTCACACATTTGTAACTTGACCTAACCACTTTATAAGTAAAATTACTAATCCCAAATGTTTTGAAATACTTTTCAAAAATTAAAAAAGGTGTTTTTTTTTTAAATTTGTAAATGTAACTTCTGATTAATTTTTTTTGTTTTTTTTTTTTTTTGAAGAAATATATACAAATTCTTTAATTGTTAACAAATTCATTCAATCCCTTTGCAATATGGACAAAAATTTTTATTCCTGGCAGCACTGGTTGGCCGGTTTCTATCGTGTGCGTAAAATAACCACAAAAAGTAAATTTTCTTAATTTTTTTGAAATTAATAGTAAAAAATTATTAGAGATTTTGCCAAACTATGCCCAAGGACAAGAAAACCCCCAAAGAATCGCCAACAACGAAGGAAAGCAATAATGGCAAACTGTTGGATGATAAAAAACAGCCAACAGATACGCAGACGAACATTGAATTATTAAATGATGTTCAGTCGAGCACTAACGCAGCACAAAATGATAATGTAGGCGATGGAACAAATAGCAAGCTTGAGAACGATACGCATGTGACCGCTAATGAGAAATCATCGGCTGTTGTTAAATTAGGTGTTGATTTGAGTAAGTTCATATACATACATGTTCTTTTCTATCTTGTATTGATTTCTAAAGGGCGTGGCTCTCTATATAATAAACAAATAACTGTTATAAGGACATTAGAATTTACTTCAAATTCTTTTAGAATTAAGCTATTTGTCTAATTTGTTGGAAATTAAGAAGCTTTACAGATAAGAAGTGGGCTGATCTTTTTTTAGTACGTATATTGTGCTTCTTGGTTTCAAATCTTTTCGACAATAATTTTAAAGAACGCAACCCAAGATCTAATGACAGATTAATCCATCTAACTCATTTCGCAAAGGTCTGAAGGACTCTGAGGGAGCTAACCGGATTTTAATGATATAAATGATACTCCGAATTATTATAAATAGTTGTGTAAATGGTATTTTTCGCTTTATTCGTCACAAAAGAATTTAGAAGTGTACCTAAGGGATTAGTATGTTATCTCTTACTTAGATTTTCCCATACAGGTCTGGTGCAAGTTAATAGTGGGGGGCGGGATTGCTACAAAAGGCTGGCGCAATGTAGAATTCTTACTTAAGCTAGTGTTCAATAAAACATTCAAAACGGGAAGATGCTACTTTTCAAATATTTGATCATCTTAGTGTATGAAAAACTATATTTTTCAAGTAATCGTTTAATAGAGCGTAATAATTTCTTTATTAGAAGTTTTGTTTTGTTTCTATTATCCTATTGATAAAAAAAAAGTTTATGTATTATTCTGCAATGTATGATGGAGTTTCATTTATCCATTAGATATGTGTCATAGGCAGGATCTGCTGCAAGCGGTTTCTGAAGCCGTGTCTGGCAATCGTCCTGCAAAACAATTTGCATTTTGGTCTACTCAACCCGTACCAAAACTAAATGAAGAAATCACAACAAATGAATGTATAGAACCGGATAAAGATATTTCAGAAATACGCGCTGAGCCATACGCTTTACCTGACGGGTTCAAATGGGATACTTTAGATTTGAATAGCACTACCGATCTCACTGAATTATATACACTGCTCAATGAAAACTATGTGGAGGATGACGACGCCATGTTTCGCTTTGATTACCAACCGGAATTTCTGAAGTGGTCTTTGCAATCTCCCGGCTGGAAACGGGACTGGCATTTGGGGGTGCGCGTAGTTAAATCGGGTCGCCTAGTAGGCTTCATTTCGGCTATACCAAGTAATCTAAGAGCATACGATAAAATACTGAAAGTGGTCGAAATCAACTTTTTATGTGTGCATAAGAAATTACGTAGCAAACGTGTATCGCCTGTCCTTATCCGGGAAATAACCAGACGCGTCAACTTGACTGGCATCTTCCAGGCAGCTTATACGGCCGGTATAGTGTTGCCAAAGCCGGTGGCGACTTGTCGTTATTGGCACCGTTCTCTCAATCCAAAGAAATTAATTGATGTAAGTTTTTCACAGAACAGTCAAAACTAAATTTTGTCGATAAAATGCTTTTAGATTAAATTTTCACATTTGGCTCGCAATATGACAATGCAACGTACGATTAAATTATTTAAGTTACCAGATCAGCCAAAAACTAAAGGGTACCGTCGCATCGAATCAAAAGATATGGACAAAGCTCACAAGTTGCTAGATGAACACCTTAAACGATTCTCGTTATGCCCGGTTTTTTCAAAAGATGAATTTCGTCACTGGTTTACACCCAAAGAGGGCATAATTGATTGTTTCATCGTTGAAGATGACCAAGGTAACATAACCGATTTGACTAGCTTTTATTGTTTGCCCTCGTCGGTAATGCATCATCCGATCCATAAAACACTACGTGCTGCTTATTCATTTTACAATGTTTCAACCAAAACTCCTTGGATCGAATTGATAAATGACGCTCTGATATCAGCGAAAACCCTGCAAATGGATGTTTATAATGCTTTGGACCTAATGGAAAATAAGAAATTTCTAATGCCTTTAAAATTTGGTCCAGGTGATGGAAATTTACAATATTACCTATACAATTGGCGATGTCCCCCGATGAAACCGCAAGACGTTGCTTTGATACTATTGTAGTTTGTACGGTTCTGCCTCCTTTCGATTATTTCTTCTTTAAACAAAAATTGCTTTGTATTTTAACTACAGAATATCATTTGCAATGGTTTGTGTTCTCAAGTATTTTTTTATTTTTTTTTCTTTGTCTTAATAAATAAATACATTGTATCTGACTATACTTTGCCTGGAAAGTGAATGTTTTGGTTTCGCTCTCAACAAAACCGCTAAAAAGTATTCCCCTTAATGTTTAATGAATTCCCAGATCAATTCTTCCCAATATATTGTTTGTCACCGAAATACATACGTAGATAAATCGGAATAGGTGCAGCAATTAAACTAAACGTTTTATTCGGTTTTAGGATATAAGCTTGTTTTATCTTCAGCCAAACCATTCCGGTCTTCATTCTTACAATTTCTACCGTAAACTTCAATCATCAATTGCTGAAAAAATGAAGAATAAATGCACGTTTGATTCTTCTTTTGTTATTACGTTCACGTGGCACCATTTCTGCTAACTTTACAATGAAATTCATTTTCTATAGCGACCTGTATGGACGGGACTCATTATACTTTATAATCTTCCAGTGCACTATTGTAGTGGGTAGAGATTTGGTGCCAATCGAATAATAACATATTATATCAGATTATATGTATATTGCAAAATTCCATCTTACTGATCGCTATATTTGATACATCTGAAGTTTATATGCATATATGTTTACATGATATACCTTTTTGAATATAACAAAATCAAGGAAATGTGCCAGATTTTTTTTTTATAAACAACATAATGCGTCGATTTGATAAACAAGTAATGAGTATATTTTGTACATTTGTTTAAGCGCGTCTGCGTACTATGACAGTATTCGCTAATTGAACAATGCGATTAAAATCAGTTTTCGGATGGACACGCCAGTACTTGCATCGATACCACATAACAGCCGGATAATTTGGGCTTGGTATTCCATGAAAAATTCGAGCAATATTACGCCCACTGAAATTGTTCTCTGGGTACATGCTCAACAGAGCATTAACATCGTTCATAATATCTTCATCAGTGCTGTCGGAATCCTGAAATTAAAAGGTTGACATAAAAAAAATCAAACAGAAGCGCCCTGGCAGCATTTGAAGAAAAACTTGCCTCAATTTCTAATTTTAACTCCTTGGGATAGTCATTTTTAAAATAATTCCGTATAATCGCTCTCAGTTGATGACAGCGATCACCGGAAAATTGTTCAATGGAACATGATTTAAAAGTTTCATAAGCCACTGAGGATAATCCTTGGTACACATATTGCAACTACAAAATTATTTTTAAACCTTAAAATTTATTCATTTAGCAATTAATGTATCGCAATATAAAACCTGTATAAGTTGGGTTTTTTCCTGCTTTACGGCTCTATTGTAAAGGGTATCCAAAGCTTCGTCAATTTCCGCAGTCGTAAAATCTCCAGGTGCCGTTAAACGAAAGCCCAAATCATTGAAGGTGACTGTTATGGGAGATCTTTTAGTCAAACCATTAACTAGAACAAACGATCGCAGATTAGCAATAAAACTTGAAAAGAGCGTTTACAACAAAAGTTGTTTTGACGCATAAGTACATTAAAAAAAAAATGTCGAACAGAATGCATTCGGATAAGAACGACGGTACGCTATATAGAATTTGTGTCTGTGCAGTTAGTTATTTAATCTACAAATTGAATTATGTATCTATAATTACACGGTTCAGAGTTTTCACCAATTGCACAAAAAGTTCATATTTGATACTTCAATGAGAGTAATGAGAATTCGCGCAAAAAGAAGGGCCAGCTTATATACACTACCTTGAGTCCATTCCAAGTTTTTTAATTGATATTTTACTACGCCACTATTCCAACCGATTGCTGCAGCTATATCAATTATAGAGAATTCAATAATATTGCTATCCTCCTTAAATCTGCCATCTTTTATTTCCCAAGCAATTGCCATTGCCAAAGGAGGACACTTTTTAGCCGCGTGTCTTAAAAAAGTGCAATTAGTTTTTATGCTTAAAAACAACAATTAACTCACTTTAAATATTTCGGACCACCATAAGAGATAACTTTGGCGGTGATAAAAGCATTGCTTAGTATATTTATTCGCCAACGATTATCTAGTTCCATATAACATAAAATAGTAGATATATTCTCTTGGGGTAT
Source organism: Glossina morsitans morsitans (assembly GCA_001077435.1). Taxonomy (NCBI): domain Eukaryota; kingdom Metazoa; phylum Arthropoda; class Insecta; order Diptera; family Glossinidae; genus Glossina; species Glossina morsitans. The sequence continues at coordinate 71,740 of CCAG010012775.1, read as the reverse complement.
ATCCAACGCTTCAACGGTTTTCGCTATGGAGAAACCAATCTCATGGCCTGGACAACTGCGTTGTGCACTTTTCATAATACTATGCTTTTCGGTAGCTTCTCCTTGGCAAGAATTTGACGATTTACTGGCAAGACGATAGCAATAAATTTATATATCGACAACAAAATTTTAGCAATTTCAAATACCTTCCCGCACATGAACAAGGCACAAATACATGCTGTAGCAGCTTCCTGATAACATGACGATCTATTGAATTAGCATATATATGACGCTTCAGTTCATTTTTGTCACCACCTTTGGAATCTAAGAAGAGATGGCAGTGTGCGGTTTCATTATCGCGCCCTGCGCGACCAATTTCCTGACAATAGTTCTCAAAAGTTGCTGGCATATTATAGTGAATTACCGCTCTTATATCTGACTTATTGATGCCCATACCAAAAGCGATCGTCGCTACCACAATGCGCAATTCATTGTTCATAAAAGCATTCTGAATTGTGCGCCGCCGCGAGGCGGCCATGCCCGCGTGATATGGTTCAGCAAACCAATTGATTGCTCTACGTTTTCTTTTGGCACTTGCTTGATAAACATTGCGTTCTTGCAAGCAGGTACGTAAAAATGCGGCGATGCGTTCGCATTCGTCACGTCGTGTACAATAGATGATGATTGAATAACACGCTTCAAATCGCTTACTTAATAGCAGCTCTAATAAAGCATGATCCCGATTTTCATCTTTTGATACAGAGAGTATAAGATTGTCCGGTAAGGGTATATCGCTAATAACTCCCTGTTCACCATCCGTTATACCTAAATTGGTGATAATGCTAATGCGCGTGGGCAGTGTAGCTGTAGCCGTTAGACCCAAAACACATTTTACTCCAAGATTTTTCCTTAGGACTTTACAAATCATCAAATAACTTGGTCTGAAGTTATGACTCCACTGTGACACACAGTGAGCCTCATCAATGCAGGCAAATGCAATCGGAGGTAATTGCCGGAGTATGGATCCGAAACCCGTCGATCGTTCACCTGCGACTACCGCTTCGGGTGAAACCAGCAATATATCAACTTCTCCATTTGAAATCAATTCCAAAGTCTTCATCCTTTGTTGCCGTGTTTGATTGGTATGTAAACAGTGGGCTCTTAAAAAATGAGGCACACCCGTTACCTGATCTTCCATTAGGGATACTAAAGGTGAAATTACTAATGTTATACAATTTTTTTGGCGCGAATACATATATGCAGGCAATTGATAGCATAGCGATTTGCCACTGCCTGTTGATAAGGTGACTAAGGTAGACAAGCCGCTTAAGATGCGCATAATAGCCCGAGCTTGACCTTTACGGAAGCTGGTGTGGCCAAACATTCTTAGTGTTTCCAGTACTTCAGGAGTAACATTTTTCACTTGACCATCTGCTTCGAGATCATATAAAGGATTATCACTGTTGTAGACTGATGAACTTTGATTAATCATCAAATCTTTGCTGTTTAGTCCAGCAGCTTTTAAGAATTCTTCAGGTATTTTCTGGCCGACAAATTGCTTAATAGGCGGAATTGACTTCCCGAATTCTTTGATGCACATTTCAAAATCAATATTTTCTAACTCATCATCCGTCTCCATTAAAGAATTGGGTTTAATGCTAACAGTTTGCTCGTTGATGTCAATGTTGTTGTCAATGTCAGAACTATCGCCGCCCTCTTCTTTGTCGTCCATTCGTTCTTCGAAAGATTTTTCCTGATAAATTTTAGCATTGGCAGCTAGCGGCAACTTCGAAATATTCCTACTATGTACTGCTATTGCACACTGGGTGGCCATTCGCTCGGCTTCTTTTAATGTCGGAAAAGGTGAAGGATCCTCCTCCAATTGAGCGCTGAGTGGCAACAGCGTATCTCCTTTTATTTTGCAATTTTGAGCAAAATGGCCAGTTTGACCACACTTGAAACATTTAAGTGTACCTCCATCACAGCCTCCCATGTCCATATCTGGTCCTGCCAGAGCAGCTATATGTTTTTTATGTTTCCATTGCTTCTTTTTATAACGAGAATAATTGATTGATTTTTTGCCGCGTACAAATGTCTTTTTCTGTATGTTAATCTTGACAAAATTCTCATTTAATTTGCCCGCACTTATTTTTTCCTCCAGCTTTCTTTGGGCAATCATTTGTTTTTCATTTATACCACTTTCATCCTGAATAGTAGAACTTTGTGTGTTTTTCATAGGAACAATGTTATTAATGTATTTATGAGCTAATTTATGAACCACAAGTAAATCATCTAATTTAGCACGCGGTGCCGTGGCAATGTCGTTTGCTTCTAAAACTAAAGCATATTTAAGGTCCTCAGGATCAAGTAGTTTTTCGTCGAGAGTCTCATTTGGACATTCGCTTTCCGTTTTCAATGTTGTAAGAGTATGTCGTCGCATTTTGGATCTATCTCGATTTTCTTTGGAGGTTTCTGAATATAGCTGAGCCTTCTCTTTCTTTAATCGTTTTTTATTAGTTATTGGTTTGCGTCCCCTCACGACTATATTTCGTTTAATTCTGGGTTGTTCTTCTTTAAAGTCCGTATTTTTGTTTACATCGATCATGAAATCTTTATGATCTGGAGTATGTTCCATCTTTGAGGTCCCCTGTTGTGATGAGAGTTTTGCGTCCATTGCTTGGGGGAATTGTGGTACTTGTGAAACGTCTCCTTTTAATAATTTGCCTGTGTTCCTGAAGCGAAGTCTCGTCCTCACTGTCTCCTACTATGGAATCGTAATCCGAGTCAAAGCTTCGCTTTCTTTTTCTTTCACCTAATTTCTTTAAATGATCACTCTTTTTTATATTTTGTGGTGTTGCAAGTCCTCCTTCTTGAGATTTTTTGGAAAAGTTCTTGACGTGTATGCCGCTTAACCCAAAAGGTCGTGTTTCGTGTTCAGATTGAGCTGCATCTTCCCCAATTTTTGGCGTTGGAAGAGGTTTTAAGCCATTCTGGTGTGAAGTTCTTTCTAGCCAACCTTCGTCGACTTCAGTTTTTATAGCATCTTCACATTTTTCAATTGCCAGTGATGGAGTAACTATTATGGCAGCCATCTGCTGTTCCTTCGCTTTTTCTACTAAGATTGTTTCTAAATCAGGTAAACTGTCTCCTGCATTAATTAGACAATTATTTACAGAAATGTCATTAATACTTTGTTGTGACAAGATAGTGCGCGATAATGACTTCCTAGGATTGCGTTTAGAAAAGGAGGAATTTTGAAACAACTTTTGAGTAAAATTTAAACCAAGGCTTTTCTTTTTTACCACTTCCGTTTTTTTCTTCAACTCAATTTTTTTCTTTATTTCGTTGCCCCAAGCCTTATCATTTAGAGATAATTCCTCTACAGATTCGAACTCATGCTTAAAGCCAGTTGCATTGTCTGAAACTTTTTTTGCCTGATCTTTTTCGGCTTTTGCTTCTATCGTAGGGAAATTGTTACACCCTTCCACTAAAGCACTAAAATTAAGAGGTAATTGAGGGTCTTGCACATTGGCGCTATTTTCACTAAGAGTAATGTCTAATCCGCCGTCCACTTGAGACATTTTCAAAACATCAAACCCATCATCCGAGAGTGTGTCATTAAGAGTGTCTTCCAGAAATGCGGTTTTCATCTTATAATACATTTTATAAGAATCTCTGATCTCTTGGTGAGCTTCTTTTATATCATACTAAAAGGAAATATTTACAGTTTTTATTCATATGTAAATTCCTTAATAATTATTATTTGTTACCTTTGATGGTATACGACCATGCTTCGTTCTAAATTCCTTTTCCCATAGTTTAACGCGTAACTTATATTTTTGATACTTTACTTTAACCGTGCAGTCTTCCATAATACACAACTTATGAAATGTTTCCTTTTTTCAATATTACTTAGGAATTTATTATCTTTCCGTTCAATTGCACGAAGAATATTTATTTGCGTAAACTCAACTGCGAATGCGATCGAAGACACAACGTAACTTTGTGCGTTTGTGTCGACTTTTCAAAGGCTGCACATAGTTAGTTGTAGAAAAAACCCGCGCTCGTCTTCCTTACCATATTGTTTAAGATGTCAAAATAAGGAAATTAATGTAATTGTAAGCATTCAACATATTGTTTGAAAAGTAGTAATTAAAATATATTGTCGTATATTGTATAAATCAAACTTTTAAAATATATAGTAAAAAAATAATTAAGAGTAATAATACAATGTAAACATAACATTTTAGAAGATGTATTTTTATTTTTGAACCTATTATTGAAAGCGATTTCTTTGGCGACTTCTTCTTCTTTTATTTTGTAACATATATATGCGAGCCCCTTCTTCTACATAGAAAACATATGACTTCTTAAGGTAGGCGATATCTAATAAATAGCTTAATAACCTTTTATACCTGAAATGTTTGGATACTTCTATACGAGCAAACTCAATGCTTTCAATTATTTCAACTGAATTTCAAACACTAAAGGTAAAGTATGCTGACGCTTTTATTTTTCGGCTGGTTTTGTTACAACATAAGAAAAGCAAAAGCTCATTATTATTTGATGACCTTCGTTTTTTTTTTTGCAACACATATGCTCAACAGCTGTTAAAAATACTTTATTGTAACTGTCAAATCAGACGAAATTAAATAGTTCACGTTGGGTGTGTGGTAGCTCAGAATTGTCTTTATAAAAACCACCTGTAGTAGACAAATAACTACTGCATACTTTATTTGTTTATATTGAGTTTCAAGAGCGACTTTTAAAAACATATTAAGAACATTTGGACCGACACTTTAAGAGCAACATAAACAGGTGGACAGAAAAATTGGTCTATGTTGTTTTATGTTGGTGGTTGGTAATTTTTTCCATTTTCGTCCTGTTACATTTTGTCAAGTACAAACAAAAACTTACAAAGAGTTCAGTTCAAAAATATCAGAATTTTTTCAAGGGGGCAGTAAAGTAGATATATATACAAAAACTTAAAAATAATGCACGGAAAAGTAATTATTTTTCAAAGATCAACTGAGACAGTTAACAGCCCGCATTATCACCATTGTTTTTAAGGACAGTTTCGATTCTTTTACGCAAGCTTTTACTCGGATATCAAACGATGCTTTTTACATAGAATTCCACAATTTTTTTTTATTGCTACAATTGCTACAATAGTGTTAAAAGAAAAAAGAGCTTGACGCTTTAATTCACCTTAAATGTTTTACACAGGATTGAATCCGGGAGGCCGACTTGGTCATTCAATGAAATCCAAGCTATACTCCCGGAACCACCCTTTTACCAAATTCGATGAATATTTCGATTCATAGTCCTTCTGCAGCATTACACTTTCTAACAATTTTGTATGTAAAATTTAGCCATAGTGTTCTCTATGAACCTTATTGGACTGATACCGTTCCAAGAAAAGTAGTTCGCCATACCTTAAGAATTACTTCACCTTGCTTCACACTTTTTTTAGTAAATCTAATGTGGAATATTTTTTTTTTGGACCGAAGAATATTTTTCCCGCATCATTCTTAAACAAATTTATTTTTGTTTCGTCACATCAAGGAATATTTATACATTTTTATTCGTTTTCTGATCTGCATAAACTTTTATGGGCTAAAATCTAAAATTTTTCCTCGTCTCCAAATTAACTTTTGTGTGTGCACGAACTTTCCGAGCCATTCTTCCTCATACATTGGCACTTAATAATCATAGACGAACAATTCGGAATGACGCAACATTCCCAATTTCATTGAAAAGTGCTTTAGATGACTTGAAGGAATTTCGTTTTACTAATATTATCGTACGATTCGCGGAAACGGGAGAATATGTTTTAATTGCTCCATGTCTCTCAATACTTTTTTTTTTGGGGTTTAAAGCATTCGTGATTATGTTTTGTGATCGGCGTAATGATGTCGTCTTTCTTCTTTGCTACAGTGATGTGTTGGAACCATTTAATATTGTTATAAAAATTAATTCACATTCTACTTCCTTCTCAAGAAGTACAATTTGCATTTACAATTTTGCAGCAAAATATTACAAAATAGTTCGCTTTACACAACCTTGAATAGGGCGCACATATTTCGATGTCCACATAAAAAAGCTACTAAACCTGTATTAAGGCTCCAAACTTCTTATTTCTTACTGCCAGCACTAACTTACATATAATTAACAGAATTAATTTTGAACAGTGTTGTGTGAGCCTTGTGGGAGCTAGCTTTTATAATTTCTGTGCCATAGAACTGAAAAATAATCCTCGCAACTATTTTTCTTTCCACCTTCACATATTTCGATCATAACAGATCTTTTTGTTTATAATGCCTTCTAATCTTGCCTTACTAGCTGGTAATTATCAGTCACATTGTGCATCTTTGTTTTATGGCGGCGACTGATAAAACATTATGATTATATGTTTTCATTATATAATATAATGTACTTCTATTACATAATGACAACAATAAAAATAAATTTCTTATGCTTTCTTATACATTTATTATGCATGTTTCGTCGAGCATTTCTCCCATAATTAGCTAACCCAAAGTAGAACTTTTAAACTAAGAATAATAGTGGTTTAAGTAACGTTTAATAATTAATTCTTCCTATTAGGTTACGTAAATCAAACTTTTCAAAATAAACAATTTTCTTTAAATAAATAACGGGGCTGACGCAATGAGGCGTTATTTTCATTTTCGGGTTAAAAACTCCTAACTAATAAACACAATGGGCAGCTACGTTAACGTAATGTTTTCCAAGAAAATGAAAACAAAAACAAATGATTTTAGAACCAAAACTAAAGAAATCCATGTAAACATAAACAACAAATTCGCGAAGAATACTAAATAGTATAAAAGCAAACAAGTTTATTTATTGATTAGTGATAAAGAAGATTGATTAGAGGTATGTAGATCTATACATTATATAAACTTTTGTGGATTAGTTGACCCATAATTTCGAAACCGTCACCTAGAGGGTGAAACAGTTTGATGAATACATTGAAATTTTAAAATAAATGGTCTTTATTGCGTGTTTTTTATATCTTTTGAAATAATGCAGAGTATAACCCCAAATAGCAAATCACAGAATATAAAAAAAAATATACATTAGTGTAAGATAAAAATAAATTGGATAAATCATTCTAAATTTAAAATAAATTGCCTTTATTTCTTCTTGTGCGTTGTTTTCTATTTCTTTTGTCTGTAATAATTTGTCAATTCTCATTAAGTTTTCTAAAAAGTCGGCAAAGTTGAAATCCCAACCCGAAAATAGGAATAAAGCCTCGTTGGATCAGTCCCTAAGTTTTAATATTACGTGTAATATGGGCTTTTTATTGGGACAATAAAACACATGTTCTTTGAAGGTTTATTTTCAAAAAAATCATTTCGCTTATTAAGAAGAAAGACGGCGCAAAACATTGCCAACAATCTTGCAAAGGTCCTTAATGCAGAACAGATGAAGTCTAAGAAAAGACGAAGCAAATCGCGCTGCCAGTATACAATTTTTCGATCTGGCGGTTTTTTGTATCTAATGCTGCGTTGGTGGATATTAGTTTGCATCCTTTCGCAGGTAGGTTTTCCACAAACTGTAGTTTTAATTTTGTAATTTAAATCTTTATCCAATTACAAATCACCACTTGTTGCTTCTTCTTCTTCTTTTTCTGTTATTCACAAATTAATATCCGAAAATTCGCTGGGATGTGTAAAAAAGGCCCAATGTGAACACAGAGTTTTTTATTTGGGCCTTAGTAAAGTTGAGGTTAGATTTGGTATACGAGGTTATTATTTATTTATTTTAGTGATTAAGGTTTTTTTTTTAAATTTTGTGTGTCATACGTCGGCCACGCTATTTTTTATTTTTTTTATAGTTTTTATTAAAATATGCATATTACTGGTCCGCTACGTAGCATTGAACAGAAGAGCTAGGCGTAAATTCCGATCTGTAAGATGTAATGTGTTATATGAGTATAAAAAGTTATATAAAGGCATTAATGTGAGAGCAAAAGAGTGTAAAAGAGTGTAGGTTCATAAACTGACTAAACTTAAACTGACTAAAAAAAGAAAAGATTGCGACGTAAGCTATTAGTTGCGGAGAACGCAAAATGTCAAGACTGCTGTGGTCACGAAGACCACATGTACTTAATTTGCGTAGTGTGGAATGATGAATAGAAGTGGTAACACTCGGAGAGACAAATAGGATACGATGAGGAGATTGTAAGACTCCACATACGCATAAAGGGTTAGCTTGTTAATAAGACAAATACTGTCACGTCTGAGACCGCATAAAACAAGAGGGTTTATTTATTTATGGAAATAAAGAGTATAAATGACGACTATAAGGTCAATTATCCCATCGCGATTGCTAAGAAAGAACTGAACGCTTCTTGTTGATCGTCCTTACGTCTGCAGACATAACAGCACAATCATTAAAATGAGATGGTCTGGAAGACGTAATTTTATCTGCAGTGTTGTTGCCAAGAATGCCCAGGCATTGTGACTAGGCACCCAGAGAAAAGTGACAACAAAATGTATTAGGTTTGGGGTTATAAGACCTGATTTCTAATATGTAGTGGTGAGTTTTACCTGAAGGAAATGATTGTAAAGCGGATAAGACAGATTTACTGTTTGACACTATAAGGAATTTCTTTTGAAGTTGAGTACTCGCTAAGCGGATGACTTCTAGGATCAGCCGAAAATATAGTGCAATATGAGTGATCTGGAAAGTAGGGTTCTATGTTAATGTCTGGAAACCAAACGCCGCTGTCTATAACTTTGGTCTTAGTTTCATCAATAAAGATGAGTGAAAAATGTTTCCATTTGACATTGACTAAGGTCGAGTAATGATGGTGTACCTATGCCGGAGTAACTGTGGATTTTCTCACAGATTTTAATTACAAGTCGAAAATATTGAGAATCAAGAGGAATTTTTAATAAGCTTCTTGGAAAATTGAAGTCACTAGTTTTGTCAGCAAAAATTTTAAAGAAGGAAGGAGAGGAATTGGGAGATGTAAACTTGTAAATGAAGATAAGGACGGATGATTTTCAAAAGATATAATTGTACTAGATGAAAAATTCGCGAGTAAACGAAATCTTCCCTTTAGACGCATAACATTTCCCATCTGCTCCAAGCTTAGTGTGTGTATAGAATTCATGCCACCAAGACCTAGACGAAGGCATTTCCATTCGATTCGAGTGAACAGGCGTATTCTAATTTTGGTTTGATTAAGCCAAAACGCAGGTTAATCATGGAAGAAGGGTCAGAGTCCCAAGAAATACCACAAATGGATTTCAATACATTAATGAATTGAAAACATTGTTTGGCATTTTTGTCAATGTGAGGTGCTGAGGAAAGTTTCGAGTGTCGGACAAAGCCTAAAAATCGTAGACGAGGAGAGGAGTAACCATGGCGTTTCTCCTTTTTTTTGAAAAAATCAAGCATTTGGTCTTATTGACTGAAAGTGTGGGTTGAAGTGATTCAAGACGAGAGGAAATAATGTCGAGGGCAGACTGCAAATTGCGCCTAGACAAATCTGAATCGGAGTTGGAACAAAAAATGACGAGATCGTCAGCATAACCCAGGGTTGAGATATTTTCAAGAAGGGAACTGAAAATTTTGCTAATATATAAATTAAAGCAAAGCGGACTCAATACAGATCGCTGAAGAATACCTATGAAAGATTTCCTTTGTACAACAACATCATCGTTGTTAATTAACATGTTCTTATAGAGAAAGAGGTTGTATAATAAATTACAGAATTTAGTAGAGAGATTCAATGAGAAAAGAATAGAATTTAAGATGTTAATATTGACAGAATCAAACGCTGAGGTTATGTCCAGAAAGCAGGCAATGAGAATGTGGTTCTTAGCAAACGTTGAAATTATTGCTGACCACAAAGTGACGATGCTGTCTTGGGCAAATCTGTAACATCTGAAATCAAATTGAAGATTGAAAATTGAGAGTATGCTTGTACTTGAGATACCTTTCTAGACATTAGTATAACACTTTCTCGAAAATTTTTCTAATGGTGGAAACTGTGGCAATACATCTGTAGGAATTAAGATTAACTGGCAAGTTATTAATTTTTCTTAAAATGAAGATTTGGAAGTCGTACCAGGAAGAAGGTATATAGTCGGTAATTAGAGTATTGATAAATTCTTTTAGTAATATTAATCTGTTTTCAATATTTAAGATTTTGAGATGATTGTTACGAATACCATCTAATCCCGGAGATGGGTTTTTTAAGAGATTAATGGATTTATCGAGCTCAGAGCCATTTAAGAAAAAGTTATCACGTTCCCCATCGAATGAAACAGAGTGGATTACAGAACCACAGGGTCCAGCAAGCTTGTCACAGAACTCGTTAAAGAGTTGTGAGGAAATGGAACAACGAGAGGAAGTGATACCTCTGAAAATTCTGATAGTGCGCGAAAGATCTGAGATTGATATGTCACTATTGACATTTGCACAAAATTGTTTCCGACCTTTACGTTTTTCCAACCTGGGGAGTATAAATATATTCTTTTCTAATATCGGCCAAAAATTTGAAATTTATTCTAAAAGGAAATCTTTTGCTTTTATTTACAGCGCGTCCAAGTTTAGCGGTGACTCGATTGCATGCGGTGTTCTACCAAGGATTAGGAAAGTAGGATTTTTTTGAAAACTTTTCGTTCAGAGCATCAATGAAAGACTTTGAGAACCTATCAAAGAAACAACGCGAAGAGTCATTGGTTTGGACAATATTTGAAATGTTATGAATTGTTAAGTAAAAGAGATTTGATATACTTTGCAACATGAGTACGTGAGTGTCAGCGGGTAGAGAACTACGTAAAGCGTCGTTAAGAGCCCTCCAGGTACTCAAACAACTTAGAGTAGATGTACAAATCGAAAGATTTACGCAAGAAGAGACGGAATCAAAATGCACAGGATCACCATTATTTAGTAAGTAACTAAATTGCTGCTTTCATGAAATTCTTGAATTTGTCTGCCTCTTGAATTGGAGAAGCAACAAACAGAAAGCAGAATCAGAAACATTACAGCTAGGTGGAATATAACAACTAACGATGAAAAGTTCCCCGAAGGAAATGTGAATTGTGCAGCTGCATGCTTCGATAGGTACACAATTTGTAAAATTTGAAGTGTAGGAGAATGAAAGCTTGTTAGATTAAAAGTTTTTTTTTTTTTTTGGATGGGGATGGATAGATTAAAAGTTTAAAATGTTTATGCATTTCGAACTTTTTTTTTGAATCGTTTGTTTATTTCGAAAGAGAGAAGCATCAGCTGCTGCTTTTTGGATTTTGACTACTACACAAACAAAAATTGCTTCTTTTTTTTGCATTTTCGTTCCACATAAGTTTAGTAACGAAAACGATAAGAAAGTCTTAGATGAACCAAACAAAAACTAAAGATAGGGATTACTACTCTGCATATTTGCGGTGTTGTTGTTGCGTTCTACATAGAATTTAGGATAAAAAATTCAACAGAAATAATATACAATTCATATATAAAATTAGAATTTTTAACTTGGACAAATTTCGAAAAACATATGAGTCCTTTAATTAAAAAAAAAAATAATAAAAAATAAATCAAAGTAATGTAAAGAAAATTACTGATTTACTTGCGAGAGAAAGATGCAACTTACTAAACGAGTTATTAAGCGGTTATTGTTTTTTGTTTGTCTCAACTAAGTATTTATTTAGTAAAATAACTTTTTCTCTTCTTCTTCTAAAAACAGTTTTTGTTTACTCACCGACAAGGTTGTTTTTATCAGTAAACCAACGGTTTGCATCATTCACGCAGTTATACAAAATGTTCATTTTTATATAGAATTGCATTTGCCCTATGAATTCTATGCTGAATGTGACCACTATGGACTCTTTAGAATATCGTCTATATTGTTGTTATTGATTGAACTGATTTTTAAGATTATTTAACTTTGTCTTTTTTATTGGACTTGGTATTTTTTCGGATATGTAACAGTCGGAGACAAAAATAAAAGTTCGTAGGGGTTATATACTGCTAAAATTTGTGTAAATGGGTCCTTTTGCGGTAATTGCAATATTTTATTGGTTGTTAAAATTTATATTGGTTTATTCCTAGTTGAGTTTGAAGCTGACCCAACGCTTTCAATTCAATGTTTCTGCTTATAGGACTGTAAGCACTCTTTAATTGCAAGACCTATCGATAAGTTTATCAATGATTTGACGAACTCGTTGTAATTGTTTTCCATCCCTATGTAGCACACAACAAAACAAACTCATTACGTCCATTTGTGTATATAATTTTGTTTAAATGTAAGAAAAAAAAAGAATCGTTATAAAAAAATTAGAAATAAGTAACAAAATATAAATTAACATGAATAAATTAAAAATGAAAGAAAAGCTACATTTTTCAAAAATTAGAAAACTGCGAATCGAAGTTTCGCCATAAAAATTATTCATATATCGGAAAAAATACGTCGACAGAACATTTTTCTTAAATAAGAAATCAAGTGCATAGTAAAACCTGAAAAAAATTCCTTTACAAAGAAAACGAAGAGATAGCTTCTTGTGTATTAGTGAGATGAACGCAAGCATCTAATTAACAACTGTAAAATGCAAATAATATAATCATGAATGTTCTTATACCCATTGTAATATAAAATTGCATGATATGCATATAAATATTCGTATATAAATATTGGTTCAGATGCCCATGTATGCAAATAAATAAGTAAATAAATTATATATATACATATATATATATATATATATATATATATATACACCTTTGCAATTGAGAAAAATATCAACCTGACCATTGCCAATCCTTAATTTTTCTTCGTCTGGTTGCAAAGTTAAACTATGTTGTAGGTGTTCTCTGAAGCAAACTTTTTCCTAACGTAGGATATGGCTCTTGATACGATAAGGAAATAGAACAGAAAAACTGCAATAAAATGCGTAATCAGATCTAGTTTTTGTGGAAAATCAAATGAGCAATTTGGAGAAACCGCCTCATATATGTACAATAAAGTTTCTTATATATATACATGTACATATATGTTTCACGAGAAACATATGTAGTTAAATCTAGATTTCTTTAAGAATTGTGTGTGGCCGATAGCAACGTTTAAATTTATGTCAATAGTTATTGTAAAGCAAATAAAATTGCAAGTGGTCTCAGTTATTTTCTCTTTTGCACTTCTCTCGTTTAAATAATAAATATGAAACTTCTTAGTGAATTTGGATCCTTCTTTAATTTAATTTGCAAAAATTTAGCGGCTAATATTTCACGAAGTTTATTTATTCCATATGTTGAGTTTTTTTATTAGTTTGAGATAGACGTCTTTGCGTATCACCAGTTTTTGCTTCTTTAGGTCATCTCCAGCTTGAATTTATGGATAATATTTTATAAATCATAATGCGTTAAGGAAAGTGTTCATCTTCTATAATTAATTTTAAAGCGCTGCATCTATTCGTATATGTGATTATGTTAACGCAGCATTAAGAAAAATCGAAACTAATCTCAAAGTACTTCTTTGGCCTGAGATTTTTTATATACATGATCCGTTGATCGCAGACTCATAAAGTGGTTTCGGAAAAAGCTTAGTCATAGCACGAAAATTGAAGTTATTTTGCATGCCTTGTGAAAATATGGCAAGGAGACGGTTTGCATGTGAACCGTAGTTCAATATAGTGTTACAGATGTGTCCGCTTTGTTTCAGAGACGATTTATAAATCGATCTTTTTAGATTTATGTTTTATTATTGTCTGTGATGCGGAACACATGCAAGATATCTCGTTTGACAGCTGCGTAAGAAATGTAATAAACCAAGGAACGCATTAAACAAAGAACTGAATATGTTTTACTTTCCAATGAAAGATAATAACTGTAAACATTTTTAAAGAAAATCCAGCAAAAAAAGTTATAAAACGTTTCTCTATTTGACATAAATTAGGTTATTTGACTACCTACTTCTAATTGTTGGTTTGAATAAAAAAGAAGATTATTTTCTTCAATATATTGCAGATTTTTCACAAATCATTTACATGATACTGCGTGTTACTGCTCTGCGTAAGAGTTAGATGTGTTTTTGATATTAAAATTTCAACACAAAATTTATCAATTTATTTAAAAATCTATACAAATCGTTTCGTAGGAATATTTGCAGGTTTTTTTAATTTAAATCATTTGAAGAGAGGCTCGAATCGTAATCATATTTAGCAACACTCCGGACAATCAGCAACTGTTCTAATACTCTTTATCAATTTGTATATATGCTCTCTTATGAGTTTTCTCTCAGTGACAGACAACCTGGCAAAAACAGACCGCAATCGACCATTAATACTACCTCTAGTTAATTCAACTCACAAGTGCCTTTAGTGACGCATACGTACCGGACCAACAAAATGCTGGCCGCAAATTTTAAAAATACAAAAACTGCAAGAATGCATCGATATAATGCGAAAATTTAACATGAATAATAGTTTCGATATATCAATCGTTATATACGCAGATCAATAAAGCGAAAAGAAAATCTTTTGATATATTTCAACAATAATTAAAAAAAACAAAAATTATGGCAAGTACGGAAAAAAAATTGCAAAGAAAATAGAAAACTAAATAGAATTTAACGCGAACACATTGAAATGTGTTGGATATACTGGAGTATAAATATATCTAAGCAAATATTTGTGGCTTTGTGTGTGCGGTAATGTGTTGCCCTTGGTCATTATAATTAAAGCACTTAAAAACATTAAATAAATAAAAAATCCACTGTATCGATCAATGGAATTTATTTTCAATTTAGAAAACATTGCGAACAAAGCAGGCTGGTATTTGTTTTCTTCCCTGGCGTCGTTTGGGCTGAAATAAACCAAAATAAACGCATTTGATACATGCCGCTTTACTGTCAAAGGAGAAAGAAGTTTTATATGTGCGTTAAAGAAAATATATGTATATTTTTTCCTTCATAATATTGAACCAATGAGTTAGTGATAACCAAGATTATAAACAAAGGTATTTTTTTCTTTTTGTCACATTTGGCAGAATTTAACTCGTTTTTTTTCTCTTGTCTCTTAAAGCCATATGTGTATACACATTTAGAATTTGCAATTAATTGTTACAATATGTTTTAGCGTTTGGTGTAATGTATGTTTGTAGGAATAATTGATACTGCTACATAGGGGCGAGAGAGAGAGAGAAAGAGAGAGAGAGACACAGCTAATAAAAAGCTGATATCTGAAATTAAGAGAACACTGAAATTAAAATCTTGTTGACATCGTCCAGTAAGCACCCCAACCGTAACTGCAACATGCGACGATGTTCCTAAAAGTTATACTGCTTCATCGTTAACGTATGCAGTTATTTCATCCAGGTAAAAAACAACCACTGCTATTCCTAATATTACGAGATGCTATCCTATTTAACCGGAAAAGTTTGAACCCCGCTGGAGTTAAAAAATATTTGCCTGCAAAAATTTCATTAATAAATAAAAAATACATAAAAATTTTTTGATAATAAGTAACTTTGCAAACTGTTCTATTTGAAAATAAGAACGAAGCAGAGTGAAGTGAAGAAAGTGTGATAGAAAAATAGAAAGTGCAAGCGAAATAATATAACGCACAAGACGCGCAACTTCCTCAAAGGGACTTGGAAATTAGGCATCAATTAAGAGATTAGTTGTTTTTAAACCTTGCCAACATGACTTCATATGGTGCCGTGCAAGATAATGGTAATGCCACTAACACACCCTTGACTTCTCCGTTATCTTCACCAACGCTGGATACGGCCGCGACACATCCCGATTTAAGTGGCAATAATTGCATAAAGAAAATTGATCAACCTTGCAGTCCCTGCTGTGATGTGGACTCTTTTTCAGAAAGCGAACGCGAGAAAATGGATTCAACACCTGAAAATATTAAAAAAATCGATGACGTTATTAATGAAACAGTCAGTCTCCAGCCTATTAATAAATTGTCTGCATTGTCACATCGAGCTGAGCAGATTGCCGTTGGTAACTCAATTACAAAATTTTGTCTGGCCAAACCATTAGCGCAATCACAGTCCATCGATTTAAGAGGTAATTAACTATAACTTATTTGATTGATTTTGGAAGTTTAAATTTAATTCCCAAATGTATTTGTTGTTTGCTCGTTTCGTCTTTCTGTTCACCGCATCTTACATTAAGTTATTTCGAGTCCTAAAAATAAGCATCGGAATATTTCTTACGTATCAAATATATCGAACACGTTTCAAATTATATTTTTGTATATCGTTCCACTATGGCATAGGTGTTAACATGAGGTTTTTTGAGACCTCTTATTAGTAAAACAATGTGATGCAGCCATCAAGTATATTTCGTAGGCGAAACTTATATAATACTTGTATCTTTGGTTTAAACATTTCAGCTTCGTTGCAACTCAACAATCAGACATTTTACAACGTTCCGCACTTTTACCCAAAACAACGTTTAAAATTATCAAACCGATACATAAATCTGGGGGACTCTCGTTTACAACCGCGAACGTTAAAACGTATAACGTAGATCTTTCAAACAGAAAACAAGAACTTCGTTCATTCGCTTCTCTGTTGCTCGCAAGCCCTGTAACTATTCAAGTGTTTGAAAATTCCATTGTCTTTAAGTTGAAAACTATTACTGGTAACTTGGTGGAAAAACTAATCGTTCGCGAGTAGGCCTATGGTTAACAAGAACAAAAAACCAACGACTAACGACTTTATCTATATCTGGGATTTACTTTGTGGGATCAATACAGTTGTTAAACATTTATTCTGCTTTCGCAGCAAAGTGATGTGATTAAGTCAGTATTCGAGAAGCGTTGATCCTAAGAAATGGACAACCAAAATTCGTAAATTTAGTTTTATTTGCTTAGGCTATTGCTTAGATTCCGCTACTTATTATGCACGTCTTCTGCACGCTATGTTTTTTTTGTGTATGTTTACTGACAAGCAAAGACGCGTAAACATATATTTAACACAATTTGTTTATGTATTTTTTCTATTATTATTTCGTACTGTACCTTTTGTTGAATGTTTATGTCGTTGAGTTATTGTTGGTTTATTCTGTTGCTTCAGATGGTTTATTTCATGAATACATAAGTTTATATATATAGTCAGTTAAGTATTACATACATATAAAAACAAAAAGTGTCAATTACTAATACCGTCAAATTTTAGTTTTAATCTTTTTTTAAATATTTATTTACTTGTTTATTCTTTTTTTTTTTATATAAAAACAGTCTTTGCTCTCAGTGAGGTTTGCATGCATTTGTGTTCAGGTATGTCTTAATGTCTTATGTTCACATTTATAGTTTTTTGTCATATTTTGAAAGGCTTGCTTGTTTTTTATGCAGATTTATAGAAATGTATATGCATTTTTGTACGCACTTGATTTTGTGCCGGATAAACGGATGCATTGTTAACTTTTTATATCTTACACCATTTGTGGTGTTTAAGTTTGTGTGGACGTATGTAATACGCAGAAGCAGTCAACATAGACCTGCCTTTTATTATACCGATCGATACAGAATCATTTTCCAAATCGGTCTGAACCTGTCTCTCCGTCTGATGTCTGTCCATGTAAAATTGTGTTCAAGTTAGGCGTTGCAATTTTTAATACATTTTGATTAAGTTTGGTACGTTGACGTGTTTAGGCCCAAGGACGAACGCTATTGAAAATGGTTGGAGTTAATTCACTTTTTCGACCAACCCTCATTGAACGCGTTATTTTGAAAAGTGGTTACATGGAAACAAAATTGCAAATTTGAAAATTTCTCAACAGAAGTGGCTAAGTGGTGTGAAAACTTTGGACCGGCTGGGGTAATTTTTGAACCTCCTCTCATATAACGAAAACTGAAATTCATAGGCAAAAAGGTCCAATTTTAGATGTTTCACGATAAAAATCACGTCGTAATAGTGACTTAAGTTAAAAGAATTAACTGTGCCAAATTTGGACCATCTCGCCCTATATTTTGACTCCTATCCTATATAAGCATTTTCAGGAAAATTTGACCTTAATAGGACAGAGTAGTCTAAGTTTTAATATACTATATTGAAAATTGACCCATAATAGTAATTTGACATAAAAATTAACTGCGCTGAATTTTGAACATGTAGCTCAATTTTTGGACCTCTCCACAACCATTCTTAAGGAAAGCAAACCTTTGTTTTAAAATATTATATTGTTTATTATACAATCCCATAACAGTAAGTTCATATAAAAACAAGGTATGATTTTTGTGTTCTATGGCAAAATTAAGAATTGTGTTAAACAGTGTGGTGTAGGGTTGGTAGTTGGCCTGGCCGAACTGTTATGTTTTTACTTGTTTTCTATTACGATCGTTATGTCAGGTAAAAAAGTGATCTATTATTAATTCCTATATTATAGCAAAATCTGAGGCTTATCAGCGGGGTTAACGATTACTCCTTACAGTGTTAATAGTCAGGTTTTTCTAAAGATGTCTTTCTTTTTATTATTATTAGCATAACTTTTTTAATAAAATAAATTCTTGGACTAAAACAAAAGAAAAGTGAGCACTAACAACATAAGGTCTCAGCTCTATTTTAACAAATAAAATTAGATATCGAGTCTAGTAACTTTAATAAAATCATACATCAAATTTCGATATCGTGTTCTGCAGCTAATTTCAGGATGTCCACAGAATTAGTTGTTCCGAATGCGATTCTTCTAATAAAGGAAAATTTTAGGTATTCACAAAAACGGTGCTTTCATTGTAAGAATTTGCGCATAATGGCCGATTAGAAAAGAAGATCTCTGAAGTGTCCATCGGTGCGTCGCAGTTGTATGTCCAAAGCGAGTTCTCGCAAATGTTTCGATCTTGATTTTGTCAATATTAGTTAGATATAATGGAAGAATTACGTAAGGATTAACAGAGGAGTAGTGTTGATGATAGTATTGTTACAAATTTCCGCTTTTCTCTGCACTTCAGAATTCTTTTAACTCTAAGTTTCTTTATTTACAATCTATTCTTTAAGGTTAGGATTATTTACATTTTACTTTTGCAATACTCTCGACTTCTCCACTTCAGTATTCTTTTTCGACTCAAATGTTCTTGTACGACTCAATGTTCTCTTCCGACTAAAGTGCCTTCCGCAAATAGTCTACTTATATACATTTTTACAAGCATGCTATTATTATATAACTTCATGGCTTCATTTTTAACCCGTTAACCTGCTTTTCTGCTAATCGTTTTCCTCGACCGGCAGCTGTATGACGCGCCGCGCATTTACACATTGAGTTTTTCCTGTCTGTTTTTCTGTTAATCTTTGTCTTCGGCCGGCAGCTGCATGACGCGCCGCGAATATACGCTAAGGAATTTGTTACTTGGGAAAAGTCAATTAGTTAGCAGTAACTGGATTTGGGATTTTCGTAACAGTATTATCGATTTGTTTCTATAATCTTCTCTTCGACTTTCTTTCCAATATATTTTCGGAGGCCCAACTTTTGCACAACATCGTCTATAAACAGAGGTGTAGAAGCAGCAGACTTAGTCGCTTGCTCATTTTCCAATGAACCGATATGACTAATCCGAAGCGATTTAATCTTTTCACCGCATGTTGTGATGGTACTCCTTAATTTATATTTGCAAACAAAGTTCATACCTTGAGGGATAGCTCTGGTTTCAGTTGTGAAAGTTGAAGTGAAGTGTGCGATTGAGCAGAATTTGTTCTGCGTCTTCGTAGAGAAGATGTCAACCGTAACATGTAGTGTTCAAATTTTTTTTTCAATTAGATTCCTGAAAACGCTGTTTGGAGTGTGATCTTTTTTGGGCGATACGGCACAAAAGTAGCCCTTTAAAAATCCACGAAGATTTAAGACGAATATTCTGGCAAATTTTTAGGGGAATATTTAATTCCCTTGCGACATATACAAGTCTATTGCAGATGGAGGTCTTTTGATTTTCATGGCAATAAAAGCCCTCCTTACATGATGATATTATCTTTTAATTCGTAAAGCTCATTCTCTAAAGCTCGAAAATCAGTCTCAGCGATGATATAGTTTATAGTCGTCGTGCAAAAAACATGGGTACTTCTGTTAAGGAGATTATCAGACCACAGATAATCTTTCTTAAAACATGCATTTTGCTAATGCCAGTAATAGTTGCCATATGTGCATGCTTTTTCCATGCAATGTATTATGTTAAAACCTAGGTCAAGGTGAAATTCTTTAACTGAAGCGAATGCGATTTCCAATGGGCTTGAAAATGTGCTTACGAGAATGTTGAGAAGGGTGTGACGATGAATTCGAATAATATAGCTAGCAAAGGCACCTATTATTTAGAATTAGGACATGGTTGGGTTGGGAGCCTACGCCGTTCAGATTACGAAACGTAACATATTCTCGTGGACACCGCATTAATCTATATTTTTCATACTTATTTTTCATCACTCTTTTCTCTTTTTATTTATTTTCATTTTTCACATGCAGGAACTCAACTAAAAACAAATGACGGTCGAGTTCAAATGCCTCTTAAAGTAAATCTTAAATTAATTATTATTAAAACTAGTATAAGTATAATAAGACAAATTAGAAGGAAAAAAGAAAAAAAGACAAAAGGAAAGGGAAGTACACAATTAGCACAGGGCCACACCACAACCGCTACAGGACCAAATTGCAAGTGAACCCCTAAGCCATCACAAACATGCATAAGCTTGGCACCCAAAATTGATAACAACAATTCATTTTCGAATCAGAAAGACTTTTTAGGGATAAAGCTGGTTTAAATACGACACAGGCAGATCACGTGTGTTAAGCAATGTGGCTTTAATGGACTTTAGAGAGTCCGATAATGAGAATAAATGATACACGTCATTTAGGTTCTTGCAAACACCTTTGAGCGGGTTAAACAGCTCATAATTATATTTACATTGGCTAAGCCTAACTAAGGTAAGGTGCCTAGAGAAGTGGTGAGGAACACTGAAACTTATTTCGCCAAGTAATGACGGCGAGTCAATAGCACCGTTTATTACTTTGATAACGAAGGAGACTCCAAGAACAAATCTACGTTTCTCAAGAGACGGTAAGGACAACAGAAGCAACCTATTTTCATAGGGGGGTAGAGAGGCAATCGGATCCCAATCCAAATTCCTCAGGGCAAACAGCAAGAACTGCTTTTGTATAGATTCAATTGAATCTACATAGCACCTATATGAAGGAGGCCACACAACAGAAGCATACTCAAGTATAGGTCTAACCAAACACGTGTACAGCCTTTTAGTAATATAAGGATCATCAAGCTCTTTGGACCACCCCTTTATGAAACCAAGCGCGGACCTAGCTTTGCTTAACGAGAACTCGACATGCAAGTTAAAATGTAACCTATGGTCAAAGAGAACACCTGAATCTGTGAGCGACTCGACATCCTCCAACTTGTGTGAATCTATGAAATAGTGGGTAATGAATGACTTTCTTCTTGAGAAAGAAAGCTTCTAACGTTTATTTAGGTTTAGCGCCATATGAGCACCATGCCACCAAATTATTCAAGTCAGTATGAAGCTGATGTGATTGCGATTCTAAAGAAAAGAGAGAAAACAGTTTCACATCATCAGCATACATTAAGATCTGGCTGGATATAATCATCGAAGGCAGGTCATTAATGTATAGATTAAATAAAATGGGTCCTAAGTGGCTACCTTAAGGTACACCTGAAGTAACAAGGAATTCATTTGAGGTGGTGAAGTTAAATAAAACCCTGAATGATCTATTATACAGATAAGAGCTTATCCATTTAACTAAGTGGGAAGGGAAGCCAGAGACTTGAAGTTTAAAGATAAGTAATTTATGATTAACCAAATCAAACGCTTTGCTAAAATCAGTGTATATGACATCCGTGCGAGAGCCACTAGAAAAAGACTTGAAGACATGACAAATAAACTTTAACATGACAAATAAACTTTAAATAACATCTACTGACTGTAGATCTTCCTTTTCGAAAGCTATGTTAGAGTGGAGAAATATACGATTTAGTGGTAAAAGCCAAATGCTGAGTCACAATACTCTCGAATAGTTTAGGCAAGACACTCAACTTAGCGATGCCTCCATAGTTCTCAACAAGTTCTCTACTTCCACATTTGTGAATAGGAATGATAAAAGAACTCTTCCAAGACAAAGGGAAAACACCTAAGTTCAAGGACTGATTAAAAATCTATGAGATAACAACACAAAGCTCGATAGCGCAAGATTTAAGGACGCATGATGGAAGTCCATCAGGTCCAGGCGAACAACTGTATTTTAGAGAACTCAACCCTTTAAAAACGTCATCTTCAGAAATAACCAAATTAGGGATCGAAACCGAGTTAGTTATAGGATAAGGGTAATTTGCTGATGAATCAAAAATAGCAGACGAAAAGTTTCGTCGGAAGTGCTCAGCAAACAGATTTGAGATTTCAAAATCATCCGAGGAGTCAGAGCCATTAAAAGAAACATGCGAAGGATGTGCGGAAACCTTTCTTTTTGAATTAACAAATTTAAATAAGTATTTGGGAGTAGCAAACAGAGAGGATCTAATGAACTGAAGGTATCTGCAATAATATTGATGATTGAGGAAGTTAAATCTATGCCTTGCGGCTGAGTAAGTGACATAGTTTAAGGAAGAGCCACTTTTCTACAATTTCTTGAACAGCCCATTTTTCCTATTCTTATAATATCTAATTGTCTTATTAAACCACGGGGGACACCTACTTCGAGATCGGCACTGCTTAATCGGAGCAGATGCAGCAATAGCAAGATTTAATGTATTATAGAACGATGACAATGAGCTTTCTATACTCCCGGTTGAGAAATCAAGCACCAAGTGTGAAAGATGAAATGTTAGCATGAAAATCATAAAATTTGCTAGAAAAGGTTGGATTTGGAATATTAGGGCAGTTCAACGAACCATCATACTTGTGATGAAAGGAAATGCACATTGCTGGATGATAAGGATCCTCAGATAAACTAAAAGGTGAACAACGATTAACATTAATCTCAGGAAAATTGGCAAAGCAGAGATCAGAGGTACGGTTATATTGACCTAAATTATGATCAAATAATTCGTTAAAGAACGCAACAGCTCTTTCAGAAATTGTTAAAAATAGTTCCCAAAAGCAGAATTTGAACTTGTTTAGTTTGTTTGAAAGGTATTTTCATGTAGATTCATGATATGACTACAAAAATTTTTACGTTTTTTAAGACGTTTAAGACGGAGTAAGCTGTCAAGTCCAACTATTCCTTAATTTTAATTATTTAACAGAGCACTGTTAAGGCGTTTACAGAATTTTGTTAACAGATATGCTAGGTGCCTTTGCCAGTTAAATTCGAATTAATATTCCCACCCTTATTTTCATTTAGTGATCCCATGAGTGTTTCCTACGAATTATAAATTCATCTCAACAAAATTTCGCTTTGGTTAAACAAATGCAATGTCAAAATAAATGTTGAAAAATCTACGCATATTGCGTTTACGTTAAATAAGGGTTCTTGTTCTTCATTATTTTTGAATGGCAATAATACTTCTATCCGCAACTGCATAAAATATCTTGACTTACATGTTGACGAAAGATTAACATGAAAAAATCATATTAAAGCTAAATGCCACCAACTTGACTTAAAAACCAGAAAACCTTATTGGCTAATTCGTCTAGAATCTCTACTTAAGAAGAATAAAGAAGAAAGAAATAAATGCATCTTGTACAAGAGTATCTTGCAACTTATTTGGACCTACGACATAAAACGGTGGGTAACAGCCAGTAACTCTAACATAGAAATACCACAATAATATCAATTTAAAACACTTCGCCTTATTGTTATTGCTCCGTGGTTCGTTAACAACGATTTAAGTTAGCATTCATCAAGAATCGACTTCGACGCATTTCTCCAAAATGTCTCGTCGGACATTCTTCTTCTATTATTTTAATGAGCATTTTAAGTTCATATAGTTTCTTTTTATTTATTTACCCATTATATCTATATTGTTATATTGTCACCTTTAGGGACAATAATCTCTGTTATTTTTCCCATCTTCATATGACATTTACTTTTTTTTTTTGTGTAGATTTAAAGTTATATATATAATCTGGTCCGTAGCCCAAGTCACTGAGCTAATATTACTAAAAACTAATGAAAACTTAAGTTTTTAATATTCGAGAACTTTGAGAAGAGGAGGAAGTTCAAGAGAATTTATTTGATTCCGCTATAACTGCTATAAATTTTGTTCAAGTGTGTTCAGTGTTCACTTACTTTTGATATTTCAGATACTTCTTTGCAATATTGAGAATTTAAACAACAGGGAGACAAATAGGCAGGCGAAAAGTGCTAAAGTGGTTCAGAAACTTATGATCAAAATTATTTTGTGTAGATAGATGTTATAGATGTTAGAGAAACGCAAATTTATGCTGGGTGTTATTTTCATAAGTAAGGTAATCAATGATGCTGTTGATTCGCCGACATTACTTGGAGGGATACGATTTAATGTTCCCAATTGCCCTTCTAGATACTTTATATTTAAGTTTTTTTAAGCTTAATCGTTGTAAATAGAATGACGAGCTGTTTAACCCATTTAGAGTTGTTTGTGGTAATTTAAATGAAGTCTTATCACTTGATTACAATTTCTGATTCATTAAAGACTATCAACAGTGTTACTTAATACAAGGGATTCTCCCATGTCCCCCATTTAAATTAACTTTGAATCCAAATAAGTTATGAATTTGGCAGTAAAATTGGCTCTGCCGTTGTCGGTTGCCATGATTAACAAATTTGGGTTTACTCGCGTCTAGGTTCTGGATTGGTTCTTTGGAACGGGGGTGCACAGTTCTAAGCGGCTTGCATGCTTATTTATGTACATATGAATCCTAAATTTATATTTTAATTTTATTTGTAATTGTAGTAATCATGTCCGCTCAGCGCGATTGCGCTGTCTAGGATTCTTGAACAGCGTTTTTTCAAAACTCTCAGGGGCTCAAACGGTTAAATAAATAAATTCCATTGTTGCAAGATTGTTGGATAAAGTTTTAAAGTAATTTCTTTGAAATAACTGTCTAGTACTAACATCACTCATCACAAACATTGCTCAATTTTGAACTTAGCGACGGAGTCATATTGTCAGGTTGCTATTCAGAGCGTTATATGCTACCATATAGAACATTTTATTTGTTTAAAATTTCGAAAATATTTTTGTAACATGATGTTTTGACTCAGCTTGAGTATATGTGGCTTTGTCCTTTCCTCTGCCGATATTACTGACAATATTCTTATACGAAACGTACAAATGAGATTATGTACAGCTATTCATAGATACTGGAAACAGATCATTAAGTCATGTTTAACATATACGGTTTATAACAAGAGGTATACGAGTAACTGATATTTGGTATCCAAGACTAAAAATTTTTGTATCTGGTTTTAAGTATGTTCTTAACATGACAATTATTTATTTATTTATTTTTATTTATTTGTTGGTTGACGCTTATGTAACCTCGAGGCCAATTGGGCCCTATTACAATAGATTACAATGCCTGCAATAACAGAGTACAATGACACAAACTGTTCTTAAAGAATCTAAAGGAGAAGGAAAGAAAATTGAAGGTAATGAGAACAAAACAGAAACAGGAGCCAAGATGATAACAAGACTAGATATTTAAAAATCGTACTCTCGTTAAAAAAAAAATTAATTCATGTCTCATAAGCTTGATTTTCGGCTTGTTTTTATGTAAAATATAATTTTCAAAGCATTGTATTGTATTATTCTGCTTAAGCTCAATGTATGAAGTTTCACGGGCAGAGCGTCTTAAGTATAGAGGGCCGTCTACGCATAAATAGCACTTACCTCAAAGCGGGAAGTAATGCAAATAAAGCTTTATAAAAAAGAGAAAAAGATTATTCTTATTTTCAAATATAAATTAAACCATTCCAAAGCAATTTTTAAATGTTTGAACAGTTGAAGTAAGATAGCTCTCATATAGTGAAACCAATTCTAAAGGTATTAAATACTCTTTGGACATAGGAATAGCATAAAATCTCCCTCCTAAATATATTCACATACAAATTATATTTAATGATCAGAAATACATATATATGTGTATATAATATATATAAATATGTAAATTGCTCTCTACATATATAGTTCGATCAAAATAATTGCACTCTTTAACATAACAGGAAAACCAAATATTATTAAAAAATTAATAAAGCTTTCATTTCCAGTTGAATCATTTTTGATTGGTCCATATTCAAGTTTTGATCATATGTAACCAATGGTTCACACTTTATGTTCGCGTTTATTTTGCTTTCCAATAAAGTTTAAAATATTGAAGTATATGTGACACATTTAAACTTATTCTGTTTTATCACGACAGGGCCACGCAATAGGCGGCAGCATTGCTCGCTCTTAAGACGTAACATATGGAACGTGCCCTTACAAGTCTAATATAACACACCCGAAGGCAAACATGGTTAGTTTCAAATAGTGATATAAATGATATAACTAAACTAATTCACTGCCATCCGCAAGTGAGTCCAAGGACGTTGTGCAAAAGCAGAAGAATTGAAACTTTCATATTCGTAAAGAATATGATTATGACGCAAATGGCAAATGAAATGAAAACACATTTTCAATATTAATCTTTTTAAAAAGTTTGATAACACATTAGTCTTTAACTTTTGTATTTCGATTACAGATCTCTTTTGAGTATCGTAAATGTGTTATTAAAAGCATAAGTGTTTGGAATGCAAACATTTTCTCAATTTTTGAGAGCCTTTTCCTAACGCATCTATACTCTACCTAAGCAGTGGCTTCTAAAGATGACTTAATACGTGCTCATTCTGTTCAAAATTTTTATAAAATTCCCCATTAGCGAAAGAAAAAGAATACGTTTATAGCTTTTCTGATATAGTATTCAAATTTTGATGTCTTATCTGCGCTTGATTTATAAAACTAAGCTTGGTTAAACAATTCAAACCTTTTGTGGTAATCGTTGCTCTTTTTTCTCTGTAACTAAAAGCAGTGAATAAGTTATAGTCAGGCCGAATCAGATCTTTTGATTATCTTTTGGCGTCTTTTTGTTGCTAACAAAACGTAGGTCTTTCTTTGCGAAATTGGTCTTAGAATTTAAAACAAGCGTTACCACTCGCTCAGCTTCTACAATTTGTCGAATTATCTGTGAATATTCAATATGATTCAACTGGTTTTCAAATCGAACTTGGTGCCCAAGAAAAGAGAAAGTTTATCCAATATTCTAGAGAAGAGGTTGCAATCCGCCTACAGCTGTTATGTTAACGATACTACAAGTATATTTTGCATCTACATTAGTTAAATGTGCTACTATTGCCTTGAAATGGGAAATCGTCAAAGAATAACAATTCAGTATTAATTTATTTTATTTTAATTTACTTTATTTATTTTATTTTTTTATTTTCGAGTTATGAAACATTAAACTATCATGATAAATAATAATGGTATGGATATTATAACGTTTGCAACGTTTAAGTCCTCGTTTTTACATGTGCGATTGCTTTTTAATACTCACTACCAATGGACGGTGGTATGGTAAATTTTTTATTTCCTTTGTAAGATCAACGGATACGTGTTTATACTGAAGGCGGATATAGGTATTCTTTGTTGATGGCCACAGATCAACCCGTGATTTGTACTTAATCACTTGTGATCGGCAGAAGACTGAAATTTTCAATCCGCGGCAGATATCGATCGATCCAATAATAAAATTATAACGAATCTTTTTCAAAATTATCTTCAAAACATATATGTTTAGTCACATTAAAAAAATATATCGCAGGGCATTTAAAAGGCGAGTGCAAATATGGTCCAGATCGGGTACGTACACGCGGACACGCGCACAATTATTAAAACATTTGCAATTTTTATGCATTAGTTTGAAACGTTAAATGCCAAAGATTCAGGCCTAACTGAATATTGGTTGCTTACTTGTTTAAAGTAAACCAATAACAGTTACAGCGCGTTTTAGCCATGAATAAATCGCGATAAAAACTGTTTCTTTACTTGGTTTTGAATTTTGTTTTGTGAGGTTTTTTTTCTCACCTTTTTGTTCATGTTTTTCTCGTTTCAGAAACAGTAGACAGTTGCAATCAAGATAATAACAACATTAATAATGTAGAAAATGAAGAAAAATTGAATGCATCGGTAGTAGACGATATTAGCAATGAAAAGGAGGTGGAAGCGCACGCTTCGAATGACGATGAATCAGCATCGATTTCGTCAAATGGCGTTACAACGTTGATGTCTTCAACGAAACAATCGTGTGCTTTTACAATAGACAATTTTAATGATAAAGAATGTGATACTGCTGCTCAGGCCGCCAAATATAAAAGCATGATGGAACGTTTTCAACATCGTCATCGTCGCGGTGCTTCATTGTCTAAATTGGATAAAGATGACACATCAACGAGATCGCAACAAACTCCCACACGTTTAAGCAGCTCACAGTCGTCTATTCCATTTACAGCGCGTTCATCGGCACGTAATTCACTGGTGATCGAAGAAAACAATGCTAACTCATTAGAATCAGAGACAATGTCAGCAACCCAAAAGGTACAATTTTTATTTTGTATATTTTATATCTTTTATTTAGGATCTTTGAAAAGCCAAGTAGTTCGTTTGCAAAAAGTTCCGTAAATTAGTTGCCTGAAAGAATGTTAAGCACAGTTAACACGAACATCATGTCGACAGCTTTCCTTTAAAGTAAGAAGACCTTTTTAGACCAAAATATTATTTATATTCTGAGAGACACAAAAGTACTTGAAGCTGTAATAATCTTTCGATATTATTTAACGCTGTATTGAACTTATATTAGTGAACCTAAATAGCCATTTACTAAGTTTGTAATCACTTATGTCTTTTTAGTTTCTCAACTACTTTTTTTGGGCAATTTGTTTAAATAGCGTTTATCGTTTTTTCCTTGCTGTTGTTTAGAAACTAACATGATAAACTACTTGCTAATGCGATACACCCATTCTTCATGGTTCAGCAATTTAAACTGCAGGTTGAATAAGATCAACGCAAAATTGACAAGTTCATTTCTCTATATAGAATGTTTTGAGAGGCACACCTCAGTCTTTGAGTAGTTTGATGTTTTATGCATTGAACAATTATTATTTTATAATTTTGCTTATTTCATTTAATTGTCGAACAAGTTCGGTAATTTCAGATTTTTGATTAAATGTTTGATGAAATGTTTGATGAAATTGTTTATTATAGTCGTGATAAAGGTAACGTTTACAAAATTTCTAATTCCGTTGTAATCGTTCTTTTTTTAATTTTAAGGTTAAATTGCGAGTTCGTGATCGTAGCACCTCCCGTGTACGTGATGCTTCAAAGCGGCACAGTTGGTCACCACGTTCAAGTACTCACGAAAGTAATTTGCCACAATTGCAACAAGCGACACAGGTTCCGAGTAAATCGAATTCTCGTAAAACCTCAAAAGTAAATAAGCAAACTCCTGGAGCAGTACCTAAGGGTGCTGCAAATTTAGTGGCGAATCGGACACTTTTTGCACCACGTTCAACCGCTATGCAGTTGGCGTTGCGACATGTGGATTTCATGTGTCCGCAACCACCATTGACTGATTTTAAACATCTCAGCACCGATGCAGATGATGTAAGCGAAGCCGGTACGTATACATTAGATGGGGATAATTACACCGAAGAGCAAAAAGACCTTATGAACATTGACAAAAATGCTAAGTCAAGCGAGGGAAATACTCAAAACAGTGTATCATCATCCAAATTATTGCAATCAAATGCTAAATCAAAACGTTCGAGCAATGTTTTGGAAGTGAATTATTATCATGATTCGGGGATGATCGATGAACATGCTAAGCTGCGATATAATACAGCAAATGGTCTTATCATAGGAAGCCATCAAATGGCTGGTGCTTACCTGCAAAAGATTAAGTCACGAGTTCTACGTAACATAAATGCTACAAAAAGCATGGAAAGTAAAGAAGATGCGAAAACGAAGAAGAAATTTTCTCCAACTTCAGACATGGAGGAAGATACAGATGTCGGCTGTTTTACAAGTGTTACCACGAGTGGTGTTTTAGCTAAACAGAGAACATTGGATGCTCGCCCAAAAGTGTCTCGAAGCTGCGGATTGTCAACATCTCAAATTGATAGTTCTGAATACATCAGCAATGAAACCAAATCAAAAAGCTCTGGTACAAGTTCTTTGGCGGGAGGGTTTACTGATCATCAAAAAGCCGAGTACAGATTGAATGTTTTTACTAATCAAAAAGAAATATCGCAAAAAAAATTTGCTGCTACCAGAAATCTAATAAAAACCCCTCCACAGACTCCCGTTGATGCAGTTCCCTTATCGAAACTATCGGAGGCAGCTGTTTTACAAACAGCTCAAACGAAGCACGATTGGATACAAGAATGGGCTCGCAATGCTCGAGCAAGAAGCTTGGCCAACGACAGGCTCTGTGGAACTTCTAAGCAAGTATCTCAGGACGTTCTTATGACACGTTCATATACTTGTGCTGACACTGCAAACGATTCCCTAACCGATGACAGCGTTTATAGTACTCATGGGAGACAATACATGAATCCGACAAAATTGAATCGATGTTTAGCAGAACGTTTTCGTTTGCCAGCAGGTTCAGGAATAGAGTGTGATTATGCTAGTGATCCATCGCTACCTACTTCATATGCGAAGCCACCAAAGAGCCCCACCAAAATTCCGTCGCCACTTCATTCCCTAGGTAGAACTCGCAGTGTTAGCCGCACTAGAGCATCTTTACATAATATGGCATCACAAGAAGACGACTACTTGCAACAGACTGCAGCGGCAATAAATACATTGCAAGAAACGATATCACGTAAAAATTCCCTTAAATCTCCGACATCTTCGGCTTCTCCACGAGCTCATTCAGCACGTTCACATATCATTTATTCACCAGAAGAAAGGGGTACTGAACGTAGCCCTCAGCATAGTTTGCCATCACAACGACAACGGCAGATCTCTACGGCATCTTTAATGACGAGTAGTATTAATGAACAACAACTTCAAATGTTGACAAGTGGCGAATATCTATTGCGACAAATGTGCACGCGTAAAAACTCGCTCGACGCGATCGTAGACGGTGCGGGTGATGGATCGCCACGTTTGCGTGCTCAACAAAAAATTGCGGCTCAGTTACAATCACCTACAACCCCTACTGCAAATGAGGGGCAATGTTTCTCGTCTTTGAGAAGATCCAGTTCGTTTACGGCACGTGTTGTCGCTTCTCACAAAACTGGCCGACCAAATTTTCAAAATCTATACACACCACCTGCTGCCCGTCATGGCTATGGTATAAGTGCAGGGCATCCTTCCCAAGGCCCAAGACCGACTAGTGAACATCTGATTAAAAAGTCCGCCAGCAGCAACAACTTTGGGCAAGCTTACAGTGATTACGACGATAATTTGCAGTATTATATTAACGATGAAGATGATATGGAAGATTTAGGTGAAGAGTACTTTTCAAGTGGCGGCGAAGAAAATATAGAATCGGTATACTGTGAACAGTCTACTACGGAAGAAAATGTGCCCGAAAACAATGTACCTCTTACCAATACTAGATACAATAAAGCTTTACTAATGCGTATTGAACGCAGTAAGCAGAAAGTTAGTGGAAAATCACAATCTGTATCCGTCGGAAAGTCTGCAATATCAATAGGCGGTGGAGTTGTAGCATGCCCAAATACTCCGGAATTGCCGAGACGTACTCTTAAAAGTGCCACCGCACGTTCAAGTACAGCACGTCAAAGTGTGCCGCGTGATATCAGCCTTAACCGGCTTGCGCAGCAGATTCCCAATTCTTTGGCATCGGCCAAAAAACAATTGTTACAATCCGCCGCTAACGTACCTTTAGCCACACCAACCACTTCACGTTCCAGTTCTAGTCAACGTACTCAGCCGCGTTATTTGGATATTTCCAAATACAAACCTGCCCAAAGTAATCAATTTTTACGTAAAAACGATGCCAAAAGTACTTTAAAGCAACCGTCTAGCGATGTAATGAAACGCAGTCCTAGCAGTTCATCCATGGGTCTTGCACGCACTGATCCATCTCGGTCCAGTAATCGTTCCGTACGTTCTGTAACCTCAGTGGTGACAATGAACGCCACAACAATGAGTGCAGGTAGAGCTTTTTCTGCGGTTAGACGAGATATTTCTGGTAAGTAATGCGCGGTATGTAGACGGTCTTTAAAGACCAATATTGATGAATTCGTTTCGTTTCATGTTAAGCATCAAAACAAAAAGAAGTTGAGATGGCTATGTGGAAGCGTCGTTCTAAATACGATCCTATGAAAGCAGCAGCCGAAGATAGACGAAAACGAGAAGAGGCGAAACGCTTGGCTGCTCAAACTCAGCAACTAGGTGCCATTGCTATGCCTACTGAGAGGTAAGTTTTGAATTTTTTTCATACTGGCTAATAGTTCAAGTAACGATAAATTTGCTCTCCTCTTTAAAGTATTGAAAGTTAAAAGTGCCTTTGTTTAAGGTTTACATTAGACGAGTACTAACATAATTTAAAAAAAAGCTTGTTATATGATTTAGCGAACCCTTTTCGCAGGGAGAACAGTATTAAATAATGCATTAAGATTACGCTAAGTCGATGTGCACAAAACTCTTGTCAACTCGACGTAAATACTTCACTGAGAAGTGCTGTAAAGCAAAAGTCTTTTAAAAAAATGAAAGGTACTGACTTTAATATAGAAATCCCGTAGTAATATGAAAACAGCAGTTTCCCTTCGCTACTTTACTTTTGTAACGTTTAAGTCAAAAGCTTTGACGTTTATCGTTTTATCCTATGCACATATCTATCGTTATTCTGTTACTTAAGTGAGTTACTTCCTTAAAACCTTGATCAATCAAACAAGTGAGAAAGTTATATTTGCTGTATACCGAATCTGCCTGCTACCACTAGGTAATTTGTTAAATATCGTCGCGACCCCACTTTTACATTATTATTATTTTTTTTTGGTAAAACTCATTTTACATTAATATTTCTTAAAAACTGTTAGCTAAAAATTTTTAGCAATTGGGGGCAGAGTCTCAGATTAATAGCCGCTATGGCGCGGGGGGAGGGGGGAGGAAGACGAGAGGGAGGGGTATAGCCAGAGATTGATCAAGGTTATCAAGGTTTTGAGTACATATGAACATTAGAAGTGAAACGAATCTTTGGTGATGAGCACAAAAATTGACCAAGATCAGATCGAATTGCAGCATAGTAAAGCAGACATTACAACTGCCACAATGAGCGTTAATCATGTTCTTACAATCTCCATTTGGATCAAAATGAAACCCAAGCAGATAGCGTGTTTATTATTTTTTTTTATATAAAAATATGTACATGCATTCCTTAGATTTGTAGTTTAGTTTGATAAACATCAGAAATGATGCACCCAGTAGTAATCATCTTCTTATTATCTTTCGCTAGATCAAAATGAAAGCAGAATAGATAAATTTTTTTTGTTTGTTTTTGAACATTTTTTTTTCTTTTAATGTTATTTACTCTCTTTATGTATCAATCATGTTTTTTATATTAATACTTTACACTACACAAATATTAAAAAACTACAAATTTATATTAAAATTATACAAATTTTATTTTTATTATATAGACCATCACGATCGCCTTATCGTCGTAGCCAATTATGACCAGAGGGTCTACTTATAACTGATCTTTAAGTCAATTTTTTAGAGCAACGAACGAAAGTAGATAGACACTTACATATATGCCGCGAAAACGCTTATTAAATGGCGATTGCAACACTAAATCTGAAATATATTGAAAATTTAGTGTTTTATACGTTATCTGAGCTCTTCTAACACTTCATTTTACAACAGGAAGTTACACGAGTAATTTTTGTGTGTTTAAAATTAACTTCGTTAGATTTCCGGTTGGTTGGTTGGTTATCCTCGATGTATTTATAAAAAAGAAAGTAATTATAAAACAATTTTGATGCATTTTGTTGGAATGTGTTTTCATCTATAATCGCTGTTCTATTATTCAATTACTAACTATTTAGTATCGATTAATATACAATTAATTATAACTCATATTAAGTACTTCTGTGCTTTGCAGTTAACAATGGCGTGCCTTTTACCTGTTCAACTAAATCGATTGGTTATAATCCATTAATGCTAGTTCTGCTCCTCCTCACATAATTACCATTTTAATATTTTCAATCTTAGTTCAGATATCTGCTATGTTAGCTTATCGTTTTTATAACAACTCTGCGCTGAGTTATTCTTTTTCTCTTTTGCTCTCTCTACTTATCACTTCATTATTATATCGAATTATATATATCGAATTACATGAAATGTAATTAAAAGTGATCCTTTTGACAAGATTTTTTTTAGCTGTGTGAGTGAACTTTTGTTTTTTTTAGTTTTTCTTGTTTCTTTTTCTTGTTATATGAGTGTAGCCATTACTATGCTACAACGGCAAATGTTATTCAATATAAATCATCTAGAAATATGCCTAGTCAATTTTAATTTTAATTGCGATTTTAAATCTAAATTAGCTTTCTCATCTTATTTCATATGAAAATAGTTTTAGAAATTTAATGGTATCAGTGATATACTTGAAATTTGCTAGCCTTTATTTTCAATAATTGACCAAAACAATTCAGGCCGCTACGTTACTACCTGCGTTATCTTG
The DNA here is from genome assembly GCA_001077435.1 of Glossina morsitans morsitans. Lineage (NCBI taxonomy): Eukaryota > Metazoa > Arthropoda > Insecta > Diptera > Glossinidae > Glossina > Glossina morsitans. The sequence goes on along the minus strand of CCAG010012775.1, from coordinate 37,090 downwards.
CAAATACAAGGTGTGTTTATTTCCTCCGACCGATAGAGTCTAACATTGATATTACTGGTATCTGATATCGATTACAATCTATTTTCATGATTACCGTGCAATAAAATTGAATTCAATGCGCTGCCTTTGAGGAATTGTGTTTAGCATTCCAACTTGCTAAAACTAAGTACAACAGTTATTTATTTATGTAAAGATATGCTACAATTATATAAATCTGATTGTAGGTAAATATATAATACATAAAACCGATCGGGTTAATAATACAATCTCCTAATAGATATAAAAGTTCTTTTGCAATATGTGCGTTTGGAGCGCCAAACACGATCAGGTCTATACTTTTCAAAGTGGTTCATAGTTAAGAAGTGTCAAACAATATATGATAGCATAGCAAGATATCTGATATTGTCTCAATGGCAGAAAAAACGAAAAAGAATGTAGTCCGCTTCAAAATATACTTTCTTGCAATGATCGATATGACGGGAATTATCCATAAGTGAACGCTGCTTTTGCACTTGCTTGCTCTCCCGCATCATTCATTCGTTTCCCTGCATGCTTGTGCAAAATAATGCAAAATGTGTTTATATTAAATACCGTTTTAAAGACGAATATAGCGGCTATTCTGAATTATTTATTGAAATGATATATTGAATGCTCTAAAAATTTGACTGCATATTACTTTTTTAAATGTACTCAACTTTTAATATTAAATATGTTCATTCATTTTTAAATCTAACAATTCTTTTTGTTGATAAACTTCACTTTAATTGCTGATCGAAATGTATTGCGTGCGTGATTGTTATTAACGTGTAGTGATTGTAAGAATGCGTTCATAATTACATTTTAAAATATTTAAAATTAAAATATTTAAAAAAAAAATTTTTATATCCAGATATTGAATATAATGGGAACGAATTGTTGAGTCCACAAATTAGAAAATAAATAGTTTAATATTTACATTAACTAAAAAATAAATTACATAACAATTTTTTTCCAATAATACAATTAGAAAGTATGAAAAATTGTTCCCCGTCTATTTTTAGGTAACTATACATCAAATCTTGAAATGGTTCAAATTTTAAATTGTAAGAAATTAAATTTTTCTAAATACCTTAAGCTTTTATGTATAGTTGTGGAAAAAAGACTTCTAGGAAAAAAATTATTTTTTATCTTTTAGTACATTAATATAAAAGCTTATTTAAAAATTTTTTTCCATACAATTTATTTGTTACTTTTCAATCCCCTAGAATTTGTATTCTACTCTGCAAATCTTTTCATATGATAAACATAAAAAAAGAAAAATTAGTCAATAACGTCTTTTAATACGTTACTTAACATAGAATTATCGCATTTAGCTTGGCTCATTTTACACTTTAAGTTCTTTCAATTGATACCCACATATCAAGGGCATATCAACGACAATTCGAAATTTTTCGCATACACAACAATGCATTATAATTTAATACAATGCACTGTCATCGAAACGAAAACTGTATGGAAAATTTCATCATGATCGGATATACGCAGGTGACCGAAATATTGATTGAGAGTTTCCTTGCTAGTACGACAGAATTGTCTATCAAATAGCTTAGCCAATTGTTATCGTCACTATGGCTTTTTCGTTCTCTCTTTCCTACACAGGAAGAATTATACAAAATATGTCAAAACGATTAAATGACTTTATTAAGCAGAAACGATATCCTAGAAAATATTAATTTTTAATGATATCCAGCTTTTTTCTTCGTATTCTTCCTTATATAAAAAAACCAATGCTATTTTTTGAGTTGTTGAAGTCATTTAATTTTCTTGTGGATTGGTTTTTTTTATATATATGTATTTTTTTTTAATTTTAAAGTAACAAAATTTGATAAAAATATTAAGCATAGTATATATCCCCGGCCTTAGCTCTCTGCAGGTAAACTTTGGTAATCGACGTCATCACATCGCAAAGGCCGGAAAAGAAGGACAACGAAAACCAAAAATTAATTTTAATCGTATTCTGTTTTACAACTTGTACAAATTCTCTTAAGATATGTAAATATTAAGAAAAAAAAATAAGATTCGGCGTAACATAAAAAGCTTTTCTTCAAGATCACCATCACCTTTTTTATACGGTACGCGATACGTGCGCCTGTATTCAATGCTCACACGTATAACGATTCTGTATTCATCATACATTCATTGATGGGTGGAAGAACTAAAACTATAAAATTGTCAGTAAAACTGATCATTTAGCTATAAATTTTAAGTATTTTCAATTTGAACCAATTTGTTGTTGTTTCCACTTTTATTATAAAAATTTCTCTACATCTATGTCTAGGTGTATGTAAAAAAATGTTGATTGGAAAGTAGATGAACATACGAATGTATAATAATACAAAAAAAAAAAGTAAAAGAAGATAAATCAAAAATAAATATATAAAAAACTATATAAAAATCGGCATCGATACTTCGAACTTCGTAAAACATAGATAATAGAAATTAATTGTTTACTATTGACGGTGCATACCATTATTTATATACATACATGTATATACATAAAGCTGCGTATGTATAGATATCTGTAGTGTTATGAATTTCATTATTTACGTAGTATGTCGATTTATGATATACACTCAAAATACATACAATCATATGTACATAGTCATACATAAGTATAATAATACATACATAACGTCGTTAAATGAATTTCAGTTATATGAATAATCATTTGTTCGTTTGTTTGTTTGTTTGAGTTTAACACGAGTTTTATAATTACATTCATATATATATGTTGATATAAACTAATGTTCAATTTTATAAACTTTTAACAAAAAAATAATTTAATAATTTAATTTTTTTCACAGAGAAGAACAATAACAGCAGCAGTGGCCGTCGACTGATGAATCGAATGATTTTCGCGGAGAGGAACGCTTATAAATTCAACTGTTAAACTGTCCACATTATAATTTTTATAATTAAAATTATATTTGCTATGCTTTACTATTTTTAATTATTATAAATATTTTACTACGCGTATACAGAGGAAACAAAACAAAAATTAAAAAAACAAAAAAAAAAAAAAAAACAAACAAACAAACTAGAAAATTTGAGGCCAACAGTAACAATTTTTACATTATGTTCGTCTGTTAACGGAACGCAAAAGAATTTCTGAGCATACGACGAAACATGTGCAGTTAATCAATCGTCTTATTAAATATCACATTTCTTGATGTGCGAAGGCATTGTACATTCGCAGACTATATAATACTTAGAAATTCTTATTATGTAAATGTACTTGTATGTATTCATTAGTTGTAAAAACAAAAAAGGGTTAGTAATAATGATAACGAGAAAATGAGACAACAATGCGATGTGTGCATATTTTATAGACAAATGTTTATAAAAAACAAAATTTTCTTTTATATATGTATTTTATTCATTCGAAATTCTTATAGATTTTATAAATTACCGTGTTTTGTTAATAATATATTTGTATATTTTATGACAATTTTTGCTTTTTTTTTTTGTTTTCATTTTAATATACATATATATTTGTAATAAAAGCTAAAACGAAAAAAAAAAGACAAACGTAAACGGCAACAGTTGTTGCAGTTTTATTACTACTTTCATATGCGAGCAGCGGGCGATGACACCTCGTTAAAAGTTTTTTTCAAGTTCTCTAATGTTACACAACGGCAACAAGACTTCTTGGTTAAAAAAGTAATAAAGACAAAAAATTAGTAAATAACAAACACAAAAAAAAAAAAAGAATATTCTCATGTAACTAATTTAAGTAGAGATCTATGCTTAAAGATAGAAACAAAAAGTCTCGTGCTTTACTATACAAAAATAACTACATTATGTTAAGCGTACGATGTTTTTTAATTTTTAAGAAAATCTTAGGTGTTTGACTGATTTATCTTGTCGCCCCGAAAAAAAATTCTATAGAATTTTCGCAATGTTCTCCTTGACCTTAGATTTATAAAATCGAAAATCTTTTGTATAACTTACGCGTTATCAAGGATTTTAAATATTTTTCTTTATAAATTTAAGTCGTATAGTATTTTTTTTCGTTTTTGGTTTTTTCTTTCATCAATAATGTTTAGACGTTTAGCCGATTGCATACCACCTCAAAAACGAAATAGAATTGCAAAGATTCGACTATGTTAGCAAATGTCAATTGATTGACTTCTTATGTGGGGTATTTGAAAGCATACTAGGTGATATTGCTCGTTCGTTATTGTACACTATTGTATTGTAACACTATTGATTGATGAAAAGTGTTTGAATAATAATAAAAAGAGTAATAATGATGACTTAAAAGAATTAACTTCCAAAAGTGAATATGAAATACGGTTTGTGCTTTATCGTTGTAAACAAATAACGCATAATAAAAGAAAAGAAAATTAATGTTGTGACTTGAAATTTAATTTTTTTGATAATTAATTATTCAATTTTGTTTTAATTTTTAGAAACATTTTTATAATATGCGGGTTTAAAATGCTTATATTAACTCTGTCAAATTTTACCAAACGATTTTATTATTAATATGTTGCGCCCTATTCGGTTTAATGTTCGTATATATATATTAAGTTTAATAATTATTCGTTTTAAGCCACATTAAGTTTTCTTGTCTATCCCTGAGCAGATTATTCTTGTCGTGATAATGAATATTTTTCTTAACAAAAAAAAAAAAAAAAAAAAAAATCAAAAATTATTTTTTCAAAATATATATTAACAATGTACTGGTCTGGCATTGGTTTACTCACTAGTAAATCATATGTCTACACTTACAAAAATGATAATAGATAAGGTGGAGTTAATTAGTATAAATTCATATCCTATATGGGGGGCGGTGGATACGGTGCCGATAAGATTGAATTTCATTGACCGCCCTATTCACTTAATTCTAATTTTAACTTTATTATATAATGCAATAAACGTATCTAATGTTGTATTATTACTGTAAGTGCAAAAATTAATATTTAGCAAAAAGTGAAGAAATAAATAAATAAATAAATAAAAAGAATCGAATTGTGCAAGCATAATATTGTATGTGGTATAAAAATGTATGTATATTAATAGAAAACAAGAAGGATAGAAGGCTTTCGAAATTTTGTCATTATTGAAGAATAACTCTTCTGACTGAAATAAGAGGCTAAATAATAATATATAATAAATGATGACAAGAGTACATCAAGGTCCGAAAAGCTTATTTACGGTATAGCAAGTGCTAAAGCTTTAAGTTATAAAACTATGAAAGGTAAGATCGAAGATTAAATGCGTATAAATGAATATCCTGAAGCAAGTAGAAAGCTCCAAATCATTGCTGTTGAAAGTAAGGTGCTTACCTCATCAATTTTTACGCGAATATTATGGCAAGGTAAGGAAAATAGTGGAATTTATTGTCCCGCAATAAGAACAATATAATAACACAGATATGATGTTTAATAATAAACGAAAAATAAATCTATACCTAAACTAGGAAAATATAGTAAAATAAGTTAATTTCTAAATGAAAGGTGCAGTATATGATCTCTTTTCAATCTTCGTATCTGCTTTCTTTTTAATGTTTATATTGTAATGCTGTACATTTACGAGAAATAATTGTAAGAACTTTCCTGTAAAATTGTATACGTTTGGACTTAAAACAAAAATTGAATATAGAAATATCGGTTTTCTAAACAGAATTTAAAGAGCAAATACATTAGAGTTGGAAGAAATTTTTTGAGTTTAAAAAGTAACTCTTCTTGCCAGACCTTATCGAATGCCATCTTCCCATCAAGGAAAATATTACCGCAGAAATTTTTATTTTCAATGGCTTCTCGGACGAACGAAGCAAAGCGAAGACATTACTCAATGATATCACCGAAACCGTACTGGTGGTCAGGAATAATAAGTTTTTATTGCAAAACTGGAAGTAGTCTTCGTATTTCCGAGAATGTTATTAATGGATCGATCCGTCTATATGGGCTTATAATACTTTTTGGTTTATTTGGTTCAAGTACCAAAGTGACTCAGTCTTAACAAAGTTTTCAAAGTTTAATGTTAAGAAATTGAAAGATTGATGAAATGATATTTAACGAAAAGATTGTGAAGAGTCCTGTTTAAGTTGATAATCAATGGAGAATGATTAAATGTTTATGAAAATCTGCGCAAAAAGGGAGGGGAAATCAATCGCATGGGAAGAATCATGTTGTTCTTATGTCATATCTTTTTACCTACTTAAGAATTTGATTGAATTAAGAAGTTGATTTTGAAATTTAAAAAATTTATTTTTTTATCTTTTTTTCTATAATAGTAACAACATTTTAGGAGTATTTTGGCCAAGTTTCAGGTTAATTGGAACAAAACTCTAGAAAAGACAACTGTTTATAACTCCCACTGCTAGGTCATCTTTATCTTTGGCTTACGTGAATCCATTACAAAAGACAACGGAGTACAATTCAAGTCGTCCTTGTTCAAGTCCTTGTTAAAGAATTACGGCGTTCATCAGAACTTTACTGCTTTTTATTCTCCGTCAGTAGAGCATACATTAAACCATCTCAACGAGATTGCGATGAAAACCTATCGGTTATTAATTGCGCCTTGAGAAGTGTTATTTACGCAAGCACATGTTTTTCACCTTACTATTTTCTATTTGGACAAAACAAGCTAACTAATGGCAAGTCATATGCACTTAAGAAAAATGTATTAAGAATTTAAGAAAAGAGAAAAATAAACTCGTCGTAAAAATAAGAACATTTTTAAAAGAATAAAAATATTAAAAAAAAGATGACAACAATAAAAGATATAAGTTATGTTATATATAATGTACAACGGTAGGCAAATTTTTTTTTTTCGGTATGCATAACGACAAAAAATTAAAATACTACAATAAATATGTATAAAAATGTATGGCGAATACTTATATATATTAAAAAAAGGAACAACGAGTTTTCTTCGGAAATTTTCATTCTATTTGTTAAATGAAGAAAAGCATGGAATAATAAGTAAATTATGCTAAAAATAAAAGGTAGTTACTGTAAAGATGGTAAAAACATTAATATATGTATATGTGTAAAGGAATTTTATGCGGCCATAATATGGGCAGATTTGCGCAAAGCAGAGAAATGCAATTAAAAAAGTAAAAATAAACCATAAACAACAACAAATGCTTCAATAATATTTTGCGACATCATTTTCGCCATCAAGGTTAAAAAATGAATAAAAATGTGCTTTACCGATTTTGTTGACGTTTTGCGATCATGCAAACATCGATAGGGAGGTTTACGCTTGAAAAGGACCAAGCCGTCTTAAATGAAATAAATTTTAACAAATCCACCCATTACATACATTTGTATGTGAATGTGTATACGAATCGGTCATGACAATAATAACAAATGGTTGTATTCTGCAAATTTGCTAAGTGCTGAGAATTTACATGATCAACTTCGTCATCAACTTCGTGGTCTATATTCTCAATGTCATCATCAGTAGCAGCAAACAATCGGCATATAATGTTCTCCATCGTATTTATGTTATATACATAACATACACGTTTATGATAAATAATTTGTTTAGTACATAATACAATTTCAGTAATCACACCTATATACTTACAAATTATTTAACCCGTCCTCTTTAATTTAATGAAGAGATATTGATATTGTTTTTGCTATTGATAGTAATATGAATTAAAAGGAAAAGAACAAATACAAAAAAAATTAAAAATGGGAAAGTGGGTGCGGGATTTCCCATTGCAAATCATGATCCGAAGGAGACCATAGGCCAATAAGTTATGGCTTACGGTCTGCCCGTTCGCTAAGTAGGTTTCGTGCGTCCGTTTATTTCTATAAGGGTACAGCGCGTGTATTTCTTTTAGATATAGCCGTCTGTGGAGTGTTCGTTAGACAAAAATTTAAAACTCCTACGTATCTGCCAAACTAGCCAACTCAGCAACGATATTTGGTTATTTGAATTTATGTGATAACCGCGAGAACAATTTTTTTTGAAATGGAGCCGCAAAACCGTTATATTACGCTCAAAATTGCATTTTCGACCGCTGCCGCAGTGCGCCAAACACGTTCAGAAGCTTATGATGGTGCTGCTCCATCATATCCCAATTGCTGGATTTGATTTCAATGGGTTAAAAGTGGCGATTTTGATGTCAATGACAAAGAACGGCCAATTAGCGGAGAGCCAATAAAGTTCGAAGACAATAAATTTCAAAACTTATTGGACGTAAACCCAGCTCAAACTATCAAAGAACATTCGGACAGCTTAGCAGTTGATGAATCAACTGTTGCTAGACGTTTACGTGTGACATGAAAGATCCAAAAGGAGGGAAAATGGCTGCGGTACGAATTGACTCAAAATGCCATTTTTTTGGTCACTTTTTGCAAGTGTTGTCAAGGATGCACTGTTGCACCTCGAATGGCAAGTTCTGCTACACTCAACGCACTTACCAGAAATGGCGCTTTCTGATTACCACTTGTTCAGATCGATACAGCATGGTTTGGCTGGCACGCGGTTCCGCAAAGTTGCACAAGTACGAAAATAGTTCGATTATTGGATCGCTGCCGATCATTCAATGTCGTTCTTCGAACGCGGTATCGACATCTTGCAAGGAAGGTGGAAAAAAGTTGTACACATTCATTGACGCAGAGTTTAAAAGTTTAAATATATATTTTGCCTATGTATTTACCTGACTATATCAGGATAGTGATTTGAGAGGTCTTCGTGATGGCTCACAAACTAAAGCTTGCTTTGAAAGTGAATTGAAATTTTCAAAGATTTGAAGAAAAGTAACTGTTTTAGAGTATGGTTTAGTTGCGTAAAATTGAGAGTTTCTTTTGAATATTTTCCAGGTTTCTCCTATCGCACACCTATTGCTAACCTTGACCTTGTTAAGGTGGAACATGAAACATTATAAATATGCAGATCGTTATTACAAGTCAGGCGCAATATTTTTAAGCATTCCTTCAAAAGTGTATGGACCACATTGCTCATAAAGATCAACATTTCTTCAATTATTTTTTATGTACCACAATTTTTGACAATTATCATACTACGGATTTGGATATGTGCTTATCCATATTTAATCTTTACTAATCAATTTTCAATCTTCATTTTGGTCTGATTATGGGACTAAATGGCACAACAGTGCTATCATTAGGAACTATATCTTTATCATTTTTTTTTAAGATTCTCTCGATTTTTTGACTTTTTGGTCGTTTAAGTCGTACGATATTTTATCATCAAGAGCTTTTGTGGTCGTTTCAAAGAGAATTCCACTTTGCGTATAGTTAAGTTTTTAATGCACAACTACTCTGCTACATTTATTCCACGTGCCCCGGTATGATTATTTGCATGAATCACCAGTGTGTGGCTGTTGTAGTTGGTACCAGTGTAACGAAGGGCCGTATGGTAAAAATGTTTATTTCGGTAAACGGTAATTGCAGGATCTGGTTTCATTATACTCTACATCACTTATAGTATAAGATGCATTAAGTTTGTGTGCGCGTATCTAGCATCTAGGAGGACATGAGATAGATCCATCTTTTAATATACCGAGCTTGTCTGTCCGTCTGATGTCTGCCCATGTATTTTTTGTACAACCTACAGATCGCAATTTTTGAGATATTTTGATGAAAATTCAGACATTGATGTGTTTTAGTCCAATTGCGGAGCTAGTGAACATGGTTCCAATCGGACTCCTTTTTTGGCCGCTTCACATAACACCTTATTTTCATAAGCCGTTATATGAAAAAATATTCTAATTTTCAGAATTTCGCGACAAAAATCAATAAGCAATAATATTGAATTGGTGTGAAAAACCTCTCGATGAAAATTCGTGGATAATAATAATTTGACATAAATGATAATCTTATCGTATTTAGACAACGTAGGTCTATTTACTGGATCCAAATCAACCCCCATATGGAAAACATGTCCAATTTTTGATATTTTATGATGAAAATTGCTTCGTACGAGTAATTTGATATCAAATTTAGCTCAAGTAGGTCTTTTACTTAGACGCAACCACATTAAAGAGGCTCTCATGAAAAGCAAACACTTCTATGGCGGCAAAGTATGTCTTGCAGTTTAGACCACGTTAGTTGACGTTGTGGGCATCCTCCATTTTGAGCACTTCCATGAAAATTATGCTTTTGCATAAAAATAATGTACAATTTTTAATGTGTTATCATGAAACCTTGTCCGATAATAGTGTTCTTACTTGTTTTATAAATGCAATTAGTTTAATACAAAAATTATTACCTCGTTTATTTTATCCAATTCGACGCCAATTCTTTATGTTTTCCATTTAGGAATTTACGGAGGAATGGAGATTTGATAAATGCGTAGGAAGTTTGAGCAAAAATAATGGAAGTCACATAGAAATGAATACAGCCTTCATTTGGCAGCGAGTTCAGCGTTGATAAAAATTTATGTGATTTCAGTCGCTTATTTGTTCTTGGTCAACAAAAGACGGGGAAGGTCATCGGCATTTCGTGTCAACATTTAGCCGCCTTGGATTGTTTGACTTGATAAGGTAAATTAAGCGTTATTTCATTCGAAATGAGTTGTTTTCTGTCGCCAGACAAGAGGCGTTAGAAAGTGGTCTGATATATGTATATTGGTAATACAGGCAGGAATTGGAACGTTAAATATTATTTACCATTAATCGCTAGAGTGGTAAAAGCGAAAATAATATGTGTAGTAAATCACCTTCAAAATCAATGTCTTTATTAGAGCAATTTAGTTAGCAAAGGTCCGAAAACTACCAGTGAAAGTTAGAGCAGCAAAGGCCACTGGGTGTCCTAGTCGAAAGTATCATATCCCCAAACGTTAATGAGCTCAAATGTCAATTGATGATAAGCGTACGAGATCATTTAGTAAAAGCGACCTTTATTTTCGAATTAAAAGCCGGATATCATTCTAATACATGGGTCTTACAGATTCTTATCTTTAACTATTTCTTTGCTCTCGTTTAAATTTCCCGTATCGACAACACAAATAAATATAATACAGCGGACATCTTTGAGAGCCGGCAAAAAGTAGGAGTTACGATTTCCCGCAGACAGGCAAAACAATCAGTATTACCTCGTCCTAGTGTAGAGAGTTGCCGAACGGACTTACAATGGAATCGATTATGAAAAATCGCTGACATGGGTGAGTAAGAAGTCCCAATTTGATTCAAAAGGTAACCATGTGCACAGATCTGCCATCCTCAATAATTGTATCAGCCACAACATCGTAGCACCGTCTATCTCTGTCAATCCTATTTTCATAATTCTGACGTTTTGATAATTATATAAAGAAATCATAATGCCCGTTAAAAATATAACTGCAACTTATTTTTTGTTTTTTTTAAATTAAAATTTAAAAACAATCGAGTGCCCTTCTAAGCGGGGATTTCCATGCTGCGTTATAACTAATATTTTCTGAAGGCCAGTGATACCAAATACGAAAATGTGGAATCGGGAAAATTGGAAATATATCCCTTGATACTTTTTTTCAGTTGATCTTTGGATCAGGTTATTGCAAAGCCAGAATAAATATAAGTTATAGAATGCCACAAAGTGCACTTTTAGGAATTATAAAAGGAACGGCGAATCAATGCGCGATCAATATAATGTGGTGATGGATGCGAAAGCTTAATAAAATATTAGTTTTTATTTTAATACCATTTTTTATTTATTTTATTATTTATATTTTAGAATATTCACGAATTTTGTTGTTGATTTTTTTCTCTTTTTTATATTTTAACCATTAAAAAATTGTTTTGTTACATAGTTTCGAGCTGAATTTGCGTTATATATATTATTAATTACACATTAAATGGTATGTCTTAGAATTAAATTGAGAACAAAAGTCTAGTTTTACTTGGCCATTACGTTCAGAAAATTTCAATTTTTGGTTTTTTTTTTTTCCATTTAATCAAACGTTCAGAAATATTTTTGTATAGAAATAAAATTTAATTATTTAATATCTGCCAAAATGTGGATTATATGTTTTGAAACTATCTTTGGGTGTAAACGTAAATATTTTATAACTAAAATGACAAGCCGCGTTCGAACAGTAAACCATAAAAAATATTTATTTGACTTTAGTTTCCTGCAATATTGTTTGCTGTATAAAAATTAGGATTCGAATCGGAATCGAAGTAAAAAGTGGCCGATTTGTATTCATATTTGGCATTGAAATATTGGAATTTATTCACATTTTCCAATTTCTGCTAGGAAATAAGTTACCTGATTAATTATATATTGAATATCCTTGACAAGTTTCATCGTACGAAAACTCACCATGCAAAATGTTTATGCGTTTTATTTCTTGGTCGCTTTCGGAATCATTTGCTTTAAAAAAATTTCTTTTTTATTATATAATCTCTCTGTTACATCTCTGCGGCAACTTACAGATGTCGGAATCTATGTAGGTTCCGTAGGCTTTGTTAAAGAGAAAGATAAGACATGGATGAATTTTTTTTGATATGCTCATAATATTCGGTTTGGTAGCTGAAACCGTATGTGAAACATTCTTCATTATTCACTATACTGTGCGCAGACAACAACTGTTGTTGTGAAGTGTTGTTTCCTTATCCGCTATTATTAGAATCATAATTTTGTGTTTTTAAAGAAGTATCCTCAAGTTAAAAAAAACAAATAGACAAAATTCCGCACAGAAGTAATATTATACTGCTCCTTAAATAGAACGGTTAGTCGTTGCAAGTACAGTACACAAATATTATGCAAAGAATGATTTTTATTTTACTGTTTGACTTTTAAGGATTACATAAAAAAAATTAATTAGCTATTTGGTATATCCAATATTTTATTTCACATTTCATAAATATATAATGATAATAATAATATTAATAATAATTTGTATATATTTTCTGTTCATTATGATGATTTTGTTTTAATAATTATTTTTTATTGTTTTTTTATTACTAATGTGGCACACAAAAGGAAGTGTTATTGTAGAGGGGGTTTGTTGTAGTTATTTTAGTTTTTGCATTTATTGATTTATTTATTTTTTTTATAACTTTTCTACCCACCACACAAAGTACATTCATTTTATTATTTCGTTTATTCCAGGACTAACAATCGCACAGATACATAGGGTTTCGAGTTAATTTTAACATTTGTATATATGAATATGTCTGCCCGTCTGTCTGTGTATTCTTCTATTATCAGATTGCTGTGTAATTGCAAAAGTTAACTGAATGCCACGGATCGCAAATTGAAAAATAAACAAACAGAATGTACAAATTCGATGATAACGATTCAAAATTTGAAATTTACGGAAAAGGAAATACTATGAATTTTTTTGTATTATCTTTGAGTAGTGGGTATTCAACATCAAAGAGATTCGTCATAAGGCGAATACTGTTTTTTATCTATCTCTCTTCTATTTTTTCCATTCCTGGTGTTATTGTTAATGTAAATGCTTTTTTTTTCTTTTTTAATTTATTTGTATGCTTCTTGTGATAATTGCTAACAGAATATCCTTAACACACATAGGTATGTATATAATGACTGTTGAATTTGTATTGTGGCTTGTTATTGTTACTTTGGTTGTTATATTTCTTTGTTTGTTTCGACTTACGAATTTAATAAATACTTTTAAGCGATAATTTCTTTTACAGTTTATAACTATAATTACTTACAAGTTTTCATTAAAAGTTTTTTAACTATCGTTTTTGGTTTTTCTTTCCTTCTTGACCTTAACTTAGTTACAAACTATCTAACATATGGTTGCCTAATCTTTCGTGTAATACAAAATGCATCCAACACTAGCATTAGTTACAGTGGCACAAAATGTCATGTAAAACATACGTAAAAATTTCAATTTTCATAATTTACGCTTTTTTTTCTCAAGTCAAAATTTTTAAAACCAGCCTTCCCCCTATGGCTCTGACAACCACGATCTAACCCTTTTTTTTTTTGTTTTTCTCTTTCAAATTTAGTTTCAATTTTCGTTTTCCATATTATTCAATGTTTGTTTTAAATATAATTTACTTTAATTTATGTTATTTTATGTATTAAAATTTTTTTAAATAATTTTAAAATTTAATTTTACATTATAACACTGCTTTGTTTAATTTAATCGTCAGATATGCTTATCGGATTGTTTAGAAACTATGTATTCCTGATTGGTGGGTGACTTAAAATTAACTAAAGACAGATGGACAATATATATGATATTCTTGATTCATTTCCAGTCCACTCGCTAGTAATGATCTAAAAATTAATAAACATCTTGGAAAAGACCACAAAAACGTCCAAAGTTTTAACGCATTGAAACGACACTTTAGACCAATTCTCTTAGTGAAAATCATAGCAAAAAAATGGAATAGTGAATTTTTTAAACGTTACAATTCAATAAAGAATCATTTGGAGTTTACCTACCAGCGCCATAAAATAAAGTAGCTTTATGCAGCTGGCGATTGACAGTTAATAATCAGAAAGGATAAATGAAGTATTAAATGAAGTATTAAGTTGAACGATTAAATACTATATAGTATGTGCTATGTCCATCTTTGCTTCACAATCAAGAAATTGCTTTGCACTACCAACTAATGACAAGTGTTGACTATTATGCCATCAGCAGACAGATCTATTTTTTTCCTTTCTATATACGTTCCTAATTACGCAATTTCGTGGATCGTACGTTCTATTTTGAGTTTCTGTATGAAATATGCAGATAAGTTTATAATTAAATACGACAATTGCCAATTTTAAAATGGTGAAAAATATTTCTTTCAGAATCGCCGAACGGTAAAAAAAACCGGAATAACTACAATAACCGCAATTTTGTAAACACCACGGCGGACCTAATCATTTAAATATTTGCACAAAGGGATAAGTTACGTGAAAAAAGATTGATTACTCGACTGAAGCATATCGAAACGAGAAATGAATCCTAAATTATGTTAAAAAACATTCTCCATGAACTCTTTACACCCCTTTTACACAATGCTGATCCTTGGTTAATATACATAACATAATGAAATGATCAAAATTTATTTAATTAAAAACAAGCAAACACACTATAGTTGGTCAGGGCGCACAATTAAATACCATACACCATTTTGTTTAATACAGTTATTCATATAACGGCTTTCCAAAATACGTCTTGATACGGGGAGTGGTTGAAAAAGTGTTCCGATCCGCACTATTAACCTTCGTCTTTCATCCGAAACATGTCGTCGTACCAAATTTTATCAAAATATATTGAAAATGTGACCTATAGGTTGAACACACGACGGAGAAACAGGCAGAAAAGCCTAAGTCTATTTAAAAAATGATGGTGCATTGATCGATATAAAAAAAAGTGGATCTATTTCAACTCCACACACCACAAGTTGTACCACAAGTGGTGTAGGAAATAATGAATATACACGGTGCGTATATTTTTTCTAATCATTTTGGCTTATATTTACCACCGATAGATGAAAACGTAATTGTTTTGTCGTTTCGCTGGTAATAGAGGTTAGGTCAGTATAAGATTTTGAGTCGACTTAGCAATGCTTGTCTCTTGTTTCAATTGAAAAAGTTGCAAAAATAAAGACAGAAAGCTGAAAGTTGTTGCATTTATGTTTAGGCAATATTTACAATTAAAAAAAAAATATCGAAAATTTCAAAACGTTTCTGTTACTGATACGAATTGTAGTATATACCGACCCGAAATGTCGATATAGTTATTGAATATCGCAGCGCATATGTATGCGTACGCACACATATTTACAGATTTTTGTTATTTAGTTTAAACTTAACTAAACTTGAGGTTACAGCAAATTCGACTCAAACCGAATGTAATTTCTCTTGTGTTTTGAAAGTTGAAGCTTTGCTGTCTGTGTGGATTTTTTTTACTTTGCTTATATATTTACCTTATTTTCTTTGAATTTCTTTTCTTTATTATATTTTATGTTTTATTTCATTCTATGCCTTTTTTCTTTCATGCACATTTATTTTGATTTTATTTCACTATACATTTTATGCAAATTTTATGTTTTTCATTTAATATCATATGTACTTCAGACCTATTTTATAATATTTTTTATTAGATTGTAGATAACACATTTTGTTTTTATTTTGTTTACATTTATTTGAATCGAATAATTTTTGTATTACTTTATTTTAATTTTCTATAATTTTTTTTTACACCCACAATCAATGTATATAGATATACTACATTTGGCTTTCCAGATCTAGCATTCAGATATAGACACCCCTTATACGTTTGCATGCATGTATACATACATACACGCATACATATAGCCGTTCTCTTTTTGTAATATATATAATGTATATAATATATGTATTATATATTACATAATATGTAATATTATATATATCTATATATATTATCGGTCAGCTTAAAAATTCGAATTCTCACGGTTGCTTATACTGAGATTATTTTGATAATGGCTACAAATTAATCTTGAGGTTTGGAGTGATTTGCCTGCAACCACTCGCGTAACAGGGGAAAGACCATAGCTTACTGTCCATAGCAAAAATTAATCTAAAACTAAAGGAAAATATTTACAAGGACCATTTAAAAGTTTTTTTTGCCAGAACACGCCCATAATAAATACAAAAAGGCAACTTACAACCTATAAGAGATATTGAACTAAAGCTTCATACAACTATTTCCTAAAGCCATCTAAAGCCGTCAAATGACCCACAATTTATAAAATTACATTTTATGATTTTTATGTATGTGTTCAAGGTGATGGGCATCAAAGGCAAACATAATATCTTTTTTTCTTTCATTTTATTATATATATTATTAAATTTTTTTTTTCCATTTAATTATTATATTATATTATAATATTTTTTTTTTTTCATTTTATTATATATATTGTGATATTATTTTTGTCTATTAACAAATGTAGAGCACTACATAAAGAAAGAAAACAAATGCGCTCAGTAGAAATTTGGGCTTTTGTCATTTTAATTACAAGTTTTTATCAGTTGCTTTCTATTACATTTATACGCATCAGTAAAGAACGCGTCCACACTAATCCCCATCTATTTTATTTATTTTATTTATATCCTTTCTTTTTTGTAACATATACAAAACGAATGAAAGGCCATAAAGTAAAGCAATTCGTTCTTTCTTCTAATGGAATGTGTAGTCGCTTTTGCCTTTTATTTGTTGAACTAAATAAGTCTTTTTATTGTTTGCATTGCTGCATAACGGTGTGCTGTTCTTAACATAAAAAATCAGTCGTTGTTGACATTTTTTTTCATTTCTTATTTCTATATTATATCGTACAAGATTTAAATACAATATTAATCTAAATCTAAATCAACATGAATATTGGTAGAAATGTACATAAACAACTAAAACGATAAGTATTTCTTTCAGATTTCATTTGTTTGTTGAAAAAACTTAAAAAGTACGATGAAATCATTATTTTCTAAGAGAATTTTTCATAGTTTTAAATGCAACAAATAGTCTTTTTAGACATTATTGGAGGATATGTTTAGCATCGTCACTTTGTGTATGCTCTTAAGAATTATGCCTGCACGTACGGCCATCTTATACAGAATTTTCAATTGATGCTAGATTCAAAATCCATCAGAGTGAGGCCATCTGTCTATTTCTATTTTTCTAATGACAGCATGACAATATTACGAAAGTAAACCTGATGGATGTAGGTCTTCCTGAAAGAAGATGTCCAATAAATATTGGATTGGCATCATTGTTACAAAGGCATGATTTCCTGATAGAATTTTATTTATCAACTTCAAAGTGAACTTATTTTTAGGTTGAAGTTTATTATAAATCCATAGAACCGCATACAATTTTTTTTTTCAGTTAGATTAAGCGCATGCTGAATCCATCTATATTTGATCTTGTGAGCTTTCCAAAAATAGATATTGCAGGTATTGTACGTCCATTCTACACACACGCACACACGCGCTCACACACACAGGCACACACACACACACACACACACACACACGATTCTATCTAGAAGAAAAAGTATTTTTCGAACCTTAAATCTTTAAACAAAGGCTTTGATTAAGTTATTAGTTAAGGTCACTCAAAATAAATGCAATATTTTTTAAATATTAAATTGTTTTCTAATATAATCTTTAAGTTTTTTTTTTTTTCAATATTATTGCTAGATAGATACTTACATATATGTATATGTGTGATTAATAGTAGTACTAGTAGTAGTTGTTGTTTTATAAATGGGTGGATTTACATTTATTTACTTTTATATACGTAACCCTTTTATATATATATTTATCATTTTTTTTTTAGATAGAGAGTAAATTTACAAAAAGCCTATCATTTCTTGTCATGTTAAATGGTCAGAGTTGTTTAGCAACAAGAAATGACTAAAAAAAATACGCTTTTAAACATTTATTTGAAAGGTTTCTCTTTGCAACTTTGAATTGGCACGAATTCGTGGCGATGTCTGAGTTTTCGATTTATCATTGCTGTCGGAAAAACGGGCCGGTGGATTTATGTGATCCTGATAGTTGGGGGGATAGTTCGATATGCTAGCAAAATATGATATTTTCGATATGTAAAATGTCTTAAATGCATAAATAATTTAATCTCTACCTAAAGGTAGTTTCTTCGTTGTGGCTGGAATATCCACTGGAGCTGCGTACGTGACGCTTGCCGCTAGTTCCTGTTTTACCAGATTTTCTAGAAGCAAATGGTGGTTTCGATTTACGTGACATGCTTGTCGGTGTAGTTTCCGATGAAGAAGATGTCTCATCTTGTGTATCTAAAATAAACGATAATAAAATAAATTAATTATAATTTCTGCTAAAGCTTTTTCATTTCTATCGCATAATTGTCGCATATCTGATTACATACCTCTTTGTGCTCTATATTTGGCAGAGTTGAGTGCTCGTGCCGACACATCATTGTCCGATTCGGAACCGAGTGTGTCATATTCTGTAATTGGTATGTGAAGTGTTAGGATTTTCCTAACTTCGGAATCTGTTGAGCCTGGATTGTCCGATTCTAAAACAATTTAGTACGATTTGATGATGGATTTGAACGATTGATTGATTGTTCGATTGTTTTTGGGTTTGAGTTGATTTGAGTTTGAAAACGTTTAATGTTATGATTTTGATTGGAGATGGCAGAGAGAATACAGAGTTAATGCTTATGATAGTATGAGTAGACAAAAAAATAGAATGTGATCAAATATAATGACCTAATCTGATGTACAACAGTAAATGTTATATGATTTAATGTTTTAGCCAATTGACATTCACTGTACCGGAAAGGGGGAAGAGTGAAGGGCATCAAATGGTTGATTAAATGAATGATTTAATGCGCTACTACCAAGAACATTTTTTCTTCAAATACTAAACTTTAATCTAAATTTGCAATATACTATGTGAAACCTTAAACGTTTTAGACTAAACGTAGTCGTAGCTATAATATTCTTACCTTGGCTTTCAGAGTGCGGATCTCTAAGACGTCCCACTTTTCTTCTAACTTTCGTATACTCAGGTTCTTTGCTCTAAAAATAAAAGAATATCAGAATTTTGAAAATTTTGAAAGAATTAATCGAAGGTTTTATTTACATGGTAACTATCGGGTTTCACATCATGGTAAACAAATGAACCTCTGACTGAATGATAGGGGCCACTGTACACATTACCGCTATACGAACTTTCACTATAGGTCTGTTTGTTTAGTTGAAAGGTAGCATAAGGACAGATATCTTCGATATACTCATTGCCTTCTGCTTTGCCAAAACTTCCGGAATCATTTGAATTGGAGCCACGTGGTTGACCACTGCTTGGATTACATCTCACTGCTAGATATTGTTGATCACGATTTTGTTTATTTTGTAAATTTGTCAAAGAAGGCGACTCTGACATCGATGATGAAGCCAAACGTCCTTGAGTATTCAGTTCTAAGAAAGACAATTTTATTATACCCATCACTGAAGAAGGAGGAATATATTCATTTTGTCAAAACGTTTGCAACGTCCAGAAGGAAGCATCAGAGACCACAACGTACATACGCTCTTTAGCACCAAATTCTCAATCGATTTAAGAATATCTGTCTGTCTGTCTGTCTGTGTAATGTCTGTTGTAAACATTCTCCTGGACGCAAAAATGAAGCTATCGACGTCAATTTTGGCAGAAACGTTGGAAATTCTTGCTCGCAGGTTGGTATTGAAAATGGACCAAATCGGACGAAGGATACGCCTACAGCACTACGTAAAATGAGAGCACCTCTTTTTTTCAGAAGGAATGAAAAATTGGTTGCTTTTTCGTTACTCATAAACTATAATAAATAAATGTACAACAATTTGAACGCATGTTCTATGGGCGATACTGTAGCATTTGTGTGCAAAAATGGAAAAAATTGATCACACCTATCCAGTATCATAGTGTACCAAAAATTTTTTTACCATACCTTTATAAAGCACAGATATACGCTTCAAAAGCCCCAAAAAGTATATAAATTTCCAATTTCAAATTTGGACTGCACCTAAACGTGTCTGCCTATTCGTCTGTCCATGTATTTGTTGGCGCAACCTTATAGTATTTGTTAAAAACATTCGCCCATTAATGAAAATGAAGATATCGTCTACAAATTTGCAAAACAATTTGAAGTTGCCCTAAATTTTTCAAGGACACGCCTACAACGCCCACATGCTTCTACGACAAAAACTCTTATTTCGAATATAGAAAAAGCTGCGCTCACTCAATATTATAGAACATGAAAATTTTGTTGTTTTACTTCTTTTGTCTTTTTTAGGATAACGGTGATGGGTATAGAATATTCGGTCCCGACCGAATTTAATTTTCGTACTTACTGTTTATTTATGTTCATTTCGTTTCTCTCACATTTCTTTTTTCGAAATTGTTTTCTTTTTTTTATTATAACTTTACATATTTTATTTCGTGAGAAAAATACTCAATTAATGGTTTGAAAACTTACTTCGCTTCCTTATTAGTAAGATCGCTGCTATTAAGCTTAGCAAGACAATCATAGATAGACAAACAGGTAATAATACCTTGAAGTTAGCGTAGAAGGGGCCATCACTCATACGAGAAACAGGGTTTGAATGATCGGTTGAATAAATAACTATGAGAGAATTTTTTATGATTATTATGATTTTTATTTCAAAATACTCGAAGCATTTTCTGATTTACCTCCCTGTGGTGATAGGGTCGTAAAATTATAAATTGCCGTTGTAGAGCCGGCATTATTGTGCGCTGTTACCTTAAGTTGATATTTTGTTCCAGGAACTAAATCACTAACAGTATAAATACGTTCTGTTGGTGGTATATGATTAGAAACCACATTCCAAGCAGATCTAACAAACATAAAATTTACTTTCTTTTAGCGAAGGCTTGGACCTATTTTTGACATTGCTTACCTGCCATAAATGCGTGACTCAATCATAAAATATAAGATACCACAACCGCCATCACCCCAAGAATCCAACCAACATGTAACACTTGTTGAATTATTAGTTATCATTTGTGAATGCTTAGGTTGCACGGGTGGATTGCCTTTGGTATATGAGTTCACAATGTCACACGGTAAACCCGTGCCGATTTTATTGTAAGCTGTTATATATAATTGGTAGCGGGTACCACACCAAAGATTACTTAGTAAATGCGAATTAGTTTTTGCATCTACTTGCAATTCTTCCCAATCACCATTGTCGCGCTTATAATTTATAACGTAACCTAAAATTGGACTACCACCATGACTATTGTCGGTCCATTCCAAGTGTAAACTATCCGTATATGTATTAACTACTGTTAGATTGGGTGCTTCTGGCGGTACCTTCACTATAATATTATAGACAATTTCGTCTTTGCCCCACGTATTCTCTACGCTGCAGGTGTAATTACCAGCATCAGTTGCTTGACATTCACGTATATAAAGTGTGCCATTTTTCGCAATAGTTTTTCGTGTGCTAGTTTCCATGTTATGGCCATCTTGGCGCCATATAGTGACGGGAGCCGGCGAGCCTACTTTACGGCAAGGCAATTCTAAATTTTCTTTCCATGGGGTTATTATTCGTTGACTGAACGATACAATGCGTGCTGGCACTTTATTATTGGGCGGCACTGTCACTACTTGTGTTTTTTCACCTTCGCCTACTTTAGTGGAGGCAGTCAGCCAGAATTGATAGGTGGCGGACTCTTGAGTTCGCTGTGTTTCGTGCATTTCCACATAAGGACCTAGAACTCGTTTATGTGTACCTTCTTCCCTACCACCCTCTAACATTGACATATAAAAGGTGTAGCCGGTCTATAAGAGTAGATATTTAAGCACCAACATTTAGTAATAATTATCGCCGTAGTTTTCACGTTAACAACGACAATAGCAATAGGAACTTACAATGTCTCCATTTGGAAATTCCGGCGGTAGCCACGAAACAATAATTTTTGTACTTGACGCTGGTATAGCTTTGATTGCTTGCGGAGCCGAAGGCACTAAATAATGAAACGAAAACGTCACAGAGAAGTAGTAATTATCATTATATGCATTATATATCCAAGTGAAAATAGCCCTAACAAGTTTCTAAAAAATTTTAACGTCGTTTAAGAAATATCAATACTTATTATACTCAATACTTATTTCTTTATAATATTTTACAACACGCTTTATATCTTGCAATTTTTCGCCCACTATATGCACACACTTCATGGTAAATAGTAATTCTAATTTTTTTTCTTTCTTTTTTCACCACAACCCAGGATTTCCATTTTTATTTATATTTATATTGTAACGAGTCTTCTTGGGCAGGGTAAGCTCAGGGCTCCACCAGGACTCCTTCCAAGAAATTTATATTAGAAAAACTTGGACCTCCGGATTTGCGATTAGTATTTGAAAATTTGGTTTTAGCGATTTTTGTTTAAAGAGATTGGAGTGTACAAAAAAACCAGCTTGGTGACCCGACTTTCGCTTTTTTCCTTTTAATTTTTTTTTCTTCGTTTCGTACGATTATTATTTTCTTTCCGCGTTGTCCGTATCGCAAGATCTTCTGAAAATAAACGGAATACGTCGCGGGTGTTACAGCAGCCAGCCTCAGCGTATAGAGTCACCCGTCCGTCCCTAACCGTTTCATGTCACTGAAGAGAGTGTCTATTGGTTCTTCAGAGATGACGACTAAGCCAAGCCAGCCATTCCCTATCAGTAAAGGTTAATAGTCCTATTCGTTGTTCAGGGATGACGACTAAGCTAAGCTAGCCATCCCCTATCCGTAAAATCCAAAAAAAATCCCTATCGGTAATGTCAGCTAGTTATATCTGTGTTCACTTACCTCCGGCTGCTGTAACATGGCTGAAAGGCTGAGTTTGCTGCGATGCGCTCTTTTATAGTCGCGATCATCATCACTGTCCCGTTACATCGAAATTTTGATTAAATTTGTGTTACAACCTCAACGCTCACTTACATGTGTGTTGTAACAATATTCTTATGCTATCTATTATTATGTGTGCTAGCTGCGGTCTGATCAAACATGTTTGCCTGCAACTATGTTATCATCTCAGCTTTTCTTATATAAGTGTTATTATGCTATCCTTATGTATAGCTTATTGTTAATACTACCTTAAGTGCCAACTCGTATGATCTTATTGCTAGTGTGGGCTTAGGTATAAAATCGAATGATTTTATAAGCCGCAGAACCGTTAAGCATGCCTGCATATAGTGCGTACCATATCAACATGCATGATTTCATAAACCCTTCTTTTCTATTGCAATATTTGTTTGTATGCATTTTTTTATGCCTATCTTCTTGTTATTACTAATCTAGGTACCGAATCGTATGATTTTTGCAATCCGTTGAGCATGATTTTGCAAAGCCACCAGCCCGTTAGCTCGGTGCCTTTGCAAACTGTGGGTAATTGAACGCTATCGGTAGTTTGTTGACAATTACCATTTTGCTCACCGGATTACAACATGTTTCCTTATAATGTTTATATGTGGCCTTCTCTTGTTGGACAATGTAAAGACTTATATATATGGTTTATATGTATCCTACTTATGTATATATTTATTTACATATTTTATTGTATTTATTATCAATAATTTGTGCGGGAGAAGGGTGATCATAGCTGACGTAAGGAGAACGGATATGTAATTGGTATTCATTCTCTCGTGCGGAGGAACAATTCAGATTGACTGTTTTTGGGGTCTAAGGGTAGACATTTGCACGGACAGATTTATTCTTAGTAAGGAAGCAAAACGCTTCCTTACAATATGTTCTACTTTTATTAAATTTTTATAAAGGTTCTGTCGATTCAAAACCACTTGGTTATTAAATATATCCCATTAATAATATAGCCCATTTTTTACCAATGACAAGAACCACACATGGTTGGCTAATTTCACCTCAATCTTTTGTTATTTTACGTTTTTACTTTGTTTTTTATTCTCTTAACTTACCATCCTCGTGAGTGCGGCAATAGAATGCTTTTGTCTTCGCTCCGTCACCTATTTTTGTGTAGGCCAAAACCCAAACAGAATAATTGGTGTATTTATGGAGATTCTCAATGGTAACATACTGATTTGTTGACTTCACAACCTCCGGATCAGTTTCTGTGACGACAAAAGTGCAAGGAGTTAGAAATCTTTTACTCTTAATACGCTGAAAATTTATAATATTATTCTAAAAAAATTGTATGTATGTGTGTATGTGTAGCGTGCGTAATGTGTAACGCGAAGGACTTAAATAAAGGCACTGATTACGTATCCTTTATTAACTTTCGTTCACTTCGAAGACGAAAGAAAGGTAATTTCTTTTCTTTGCATTTTTTATTACTATCGCAATAGCTTTCTTTCCTATTATTTATTTTGCGAAAATAAAGGGACGATAGGGGACAAACTTGACGTTGGTTTGTTTATAAACAAAATATATTATGTAAACAACAACAAAATCATAAAGAAATAAATAAAAACAAAATTATATAAACTTTAGAAATAATAAAATAAAACAAGTAAGAAAGTTATATTCGGGGTGGGAGGGGGAGGAAGAGGGGTCGGTGCGTATGTTGCATACTCATCACTGCCCTTTTCGCATTCTATTCTCCAAGTTCTTTTATTTTATACCCATATAGTCATTAGGAAAAAACTAATCGGGTATCCACCGCATTAATTTTAGAATTAACCCATTTTTAGGTATATAATGTATTTTCATTTGAGGAATGCCCAATATACTTTTAAACATTCTGTCTTGTTTACGTTATGACGACCCCAAAAAAGTGAAAAAACGATAATTAATTGCAACTTTGTGTGGGCATGGTCATTTTTGCATGCGAAGAATCCAGTGTTTCGTAAAGTAAATGTGGAAAATTTCAGCCTTCAAACTTTTATAATTTCTGAGTAACGAACAAAAATCCACAAATTTTTGTTAAGAAAAACAGTTTATTTGGCCCATTTTCAATACTGACCTGCGTGTAAAAACTTCCAATGTTTCTACTAAATTTGAAGTCGATATCTTCGGTTTTGCGACAACGAGAGTGCTAACAACAAACACCACACAGATTCACAGACGGACAGACATGGCTAAATCAACTCAGAACTTCACGCTATCAAAAATATACACAATTGATAGGATCTCTGAAGCTTTTGTTTGGGTGTTACATCTATTATGAAAAAAAAAAAAAAAAACAAAATGAGTATACCCCCATCTTACAGTGGCGGATATAATGAAGTGAAATAGCAATCATTTTCAAAAAACGAAAACAATAAATTTTTGTTATGGTTATTATTAAAAAGAGTGCATCGGCATCAAGTAAAACTAGTACTGAAAATAGCCCATCAACCTCATTTTGACTCTAAACATGTGGATTTAGAACAAACTCCTTGCAATATTTTGTGGTTTGCATGCATTTCAACTTCAGTTACTATAATTACATCCTCTAAGGGCGAGTCCGTTGAGACTTTAAAAAGAGTGTGTATAAAATGAAGCAAAAACTAAACGCATTTCATTGCGCTTTGATTGACTTCAACGCTAAGAAGCTTTAATTATCGGTAGCATGTGAATATATGAGTAAATTATGTGAATGTTCACTTAATGGGACTTAACTACACAAAGAATTATGAATTATTGAATGATCGATACATTGTATATAAAATGCAATTTTATCTAATTCAATATATTAAAATAATTCGAAATAAGGAAGCATGTGCATTTATTTATTATTGAAAGCAAGGATATGTAATATTAAGTGTTCACGGACGTATGCAATACCCAGACGAGTTTATATATCATCTTTTATTATATACTGTACTAATAATACTAAAACTAATAATTCAGAATGGTTTTTTAAATCCTGTTAATTTCGTCGGTCCGTCCGTTCGTCCACCGTCTGTCCACCGTCCGTATATGTATTATTTTTATATTTAACCTGCAAGTCGCAAATTTGCGAGATATTCTGAAGAAATTTGGTATCCTATCGTGGTTCAATGAAATGGAATCACATTGCGACCACCTTATATAAATAAAGCACAAATTATTTTGACCATAAAAATTGCTAAACTGAATGAACATATCGTTTGAGAAATTACATCTCCTAGGTGTTTGCTAACAAATCGAATATAAACTGCGCCGTGTATGCGTGATAGATGGGTAAATACATAAAAAACAAGTATCACCGAATCTTTTATGCTCATCACCGTTAACCTAAAAAAGGCAAAAAAAGTTAAAGAATTAAATTTTCGTGCTTGGTAATATGGAGTTTTTCCCTTTTGAAAATAAAAAGATTTGCCATATAAGTCCGTGGACGTTGTAGGCGTGTCCTTTGAAAAGTTTGCGTCACTTCCAAATTCTTTTGCAAATTTGGAGGCGATATCATTTTCGCTAATGGTATTACCACAAATACTACACACTTGGGCAAACGGATTTATTTATTTATTTATTTACTTTCTTATAAATAAAATTCAACTAAGCCAAATTAATAGTCGAATTCAAGTAAATCTTAACAGTAAATCTTATACTAATTATTTTAAAAACTAGTATACAATATACAGGAGGTTGTGAAAAAAGAACAATAAACACAAAGGAGCTTAAAATAATAATTCATGTATAAATAAGAAACGAAAAAAAAAAAAAGCATTTACACAGATAGCATAGAAGCACACCCACAACAGGAACAGATCAAGGTTGCAAGTGAACCCCTAAACCATTGCAAACATGCATAAGCTTGGCAACCGACAATGTTAACACCACCGTTTAGTTTTCGAAATAAAATAAAAATGTGAATTTAAGAATGCGACTTAGTTTGAGGACGACATAGGTAAATCGCGCATATTAAGGAAAGTTGCTTTAATAGACTTTAAAGAAATCGATATTAAGCATAAGTGCCATTTAGGTTCCTGCAAACAACTCTGAGCAGGCTAAACAGCTCATAATTGTGTTTACATTGACTAAGCTTAATAAAGATAAAGTGTCTAGAGAAGCGGTTAGGGACAACTTATCACCTTATCTCACCAAGCGATGCGGGGGAGTCTGTAGTATCATTTATTACTTTGATTAAGAAGGAAACGCTAAGAATAAATCCACGTTTCTGAAGGAACGTTTCCACGTTTCGTAAGGATAACAGAAGCAACCCATTTTCATAAGGAGGAAGAGAGGCAATCGGGTCCTAACCCAAATTCCTTAGGGCAAACAGCAAGAATTGCTTTTGAACAGATTCACTTGAATGTACATAGCACCTATATGAAGGAGACCAAACAACAGAGGCATACGCGAGTATAGGTCTAACCAAACACATATACAGCCTTTTCGTAATGTGGGGATCATCAAGCTCTTTAGACCAACTTTTATTATACCATGCGTGGACCTAGCTTTGCTTAACGGGAGCTCAATATGCCAGTTACAACGTAGCCTGCGGTCAAATAGAACGCCTAAATCTGTGAACGTATCGACCTCCTCCAACTTGTGCGAGTCAATGAAATACTGAGTAATGAATGACTTCCTTCTTGAGAAAAAAAGCTTCTTCCCTTTATTTAGATTTAATTTTATAAAACTCAACGAATACCATGCAACCAAATTATTTAACTCAATTTGAAGCTGATGCGATTGCGATTCTATGGAAAAGGAAGAAAACAGTTTCACTTCGTCAGCATACATAAAGATCTGGATTAATGTACAAATTAACTGAAATGGGTCCTAAGTGGCTGCCTTGAGGTACGCCAGACGTCATGGGGAATTTTTCCGAGGTGATGAAGTTAAACAAAACCCTAAAGAGTCTATGGTGCAGATAAGAGAGAGATACGAGCTAAGAGAGAAATATCCATTTTACTAAATAGAAAGGCAGGCTTGGAGGTCGAAGATCAGTAAGTTGTAGTTAACCATATCAAACGCTTTACTAACATCAGTGTATGTGACATCAGTGTGAGAATCACTAGAAAAGGCCTTGAAAACATGACATAATCTCTAACAGATTGATGACCGTAGATCTTCCTTTTCGAAAGCCATGTTGAAATGGAGAAATATACGATTTGTTGGCAAGGGCTAAATGCTGAGTAACAATTCGTTCGAACAGTATAGGTAAGACGCTCAACTTGGCAATGCCTCCATTCCCAACGAGTTGTCGTCTACTTCCACTTTTGTGAATGAGAATAAGGAGACTCCTCTTCCAAGACAAAGGGAAAACACCTAAATTCAAGGACTGGTTAAAAATCTTTGAAATAACACCACATTGCGCGGCAGCGCATGGTTTAAGTACACATAATGGAATTCCATCAGGCCCAGCAAAGAGATTTGACGATTCACTATCATCCGAGGACTCAGAGCCATTGAAAGAAACATGCGAGATTGATGAAGATTTTTCTTTGGACTTAACAAACCTAGAAAAGTATTTAGAATTAACAAACAGTGGGGATCTTATAAACTGAAGGTATCTGCAATAATATTGGTGGTTGAGAAAATTAAAACAGTTCCATCAGGTGTTGAAGTAGGAATCAAACAGCCAGAACTATCACTGTAACAACAACTGACTTGAGGCAAATTGAAGATAGATGGGCACACGGATAGATGGACAGACGAACAGACGGACATGCTTAGGTGCATTTAAAATTTGAAACTGACCAAGAATTTATCTAGTATATGTGGGGATTTTGAAGCTTGTTTCTGCGCATTAAATAGGCGTTAAAAAAAAAAAATTAAACTTTGATACACTATAATATTGAGCAGGCGTAGTCAATTTTTCTGATATTTGTACGCCCACAGAATATGCGTACAAAAATTTATATATATATATATTTATATATATATGAATGAAGAAAGGACCAAGTTTTTTATGCCTTTTGAAAAGCAGAGTGGCTCTCAGTCTACGTGGTTTTGGAGACATGTCCCTCAACTGATGTGGTCCGTTTTTAATACCAACCTGCGCAGAAGAACTTCCAATGTTTCTGCCAATTTTGAAGTATATACCTTGATTTTTGCAGCAAGGAGAATGTTTACAATAGACCTTACATAGGTGGATAGATGGGCAACCGGACAGACGAACATGCTTAGAGCGATTTAGAATTTGACGTTGATCCAGAATATATAGTCAAGCTTCTTTCTGGGCGTTTTAAACGTTTTGACAAAATGCGTAAACCTCTCATCCTTCGGTGATGGGTATAAAAAGACTAAAAAGTAAATAATTTCACTCTTATACTTCCAATATCCTTATTTAAGTTAGTATTACGGTGAAATGCGTAAAGGGAACCAAGTGTACGAATTTCGTATTATAGAAAAATTATGCATACAATCTTTACTCATTTACGCCACTAACAAATATTTTGAATGTACTTGTTGACGTTTCCGTGATAATTGTCTTCATTATTACGACTACTGATTGCTTTACGGTTATTGTTTAAGTAATGAACGACAAAAGCTTTGTTTTCAATTAAGAAACTTACCGTACAATTCATCGATTGTTATGTAGAAGACTTTGTATCCTTTGATTTTACCATTTTGACCATCAATGTCAGGCGGTGACCATGTTATATAAATTGATGTTGAGCTTAATACATCACACTGTGGACTTTCAGGTGGTGATGATGGCACTAAGCACATAGCAGGCGTTTGTTTGTATATGTGGCGTGGAAGTGGGTGGTTTAACACATAAAAACTTACTTAGGTTGACTTTATACGTTTAAAAGTGTACTTACCATCTTCCAATGTTTGTACGGCAATTTCCTTGCTGGGTGGCCCACTACCCTGACTAGTATAGGCTTGCACGATGATGTGGTACTGTGTAAACTTATTAAGGTTTGTTAGAACAGTCTCACCGCCAAAATGAGAGCGCACTTCAACAGTTTTAAAACTGAAACCTTGTGTGGGATTCACTTCCTTATCTTCAGGCGATAATGACATTTGATAGCCCACATAGTAACCCAACAGAATACCGTTCCAATGGTCGCGTTCTGGTGCGTCCCATGTCACTGATATTTCAGTAGAGCTTTTGGGTTCGGCTCGAACATTTAAAGGAGGACCGGAAGGCACCTCCTCTAATGTGGTTACCTGCACCACTTCAGAATTATCGGAAGCGCCCAATTTATTTTCTGCCGACATGCGAATATGATAAGCTTTGGCTGGTCGCAGATTAGCAATGTTGACTACCGTCTGTGAGCCAGTAATTGTGATATGTTCAGCATTCTGCCAAATATCTGAAATGATAATGAAGGAAATGAGTGGAAATCATCAGCCAACTGCAATCGAATAAATGTACCACTGTTCACGTCTTCTCATTTTTTCTTGCACTTTTATGTTTAAATTAATGATGAAATAAACACTTTCAACCAAGTCAAATAGGTAATAAAAACCATTACTAGGAGTGACAGCCGTTTCCAATGGTTTTTCAAGTTATATGAGAGCTTTAACCGAATGTTTTACAAATATTATCTACAAGGTTCCAGATGATTGATGATGATGGCTCAAAATTTACTCTTATAGTTAGAGTTCATGGTTTTTATCCGCTTTTTGATTCTGTATGGGTAAAATTTGGTACTTGTGACGAAGTGAATTTAATAAATCGAAATGTCTCGCACCAGATGCATGCTTTCAAATGTTTTCTCGTATGATATGTTGGCTAATAAAAAAGGCGTGAAAAAAATGCATTTTAATTCTGCTTCTGATTTCTATTATCGTGCCCCTTTTTGTAGCCTGCTCTTTTCAAATGATTTCAAACTGTCGTGTGGTTGTTTAGTGTCTCCGCTATTTCCTGACAGCGTGCATGCTGGTCGTGCTCCGCCAGTTGCAAAATTTCATCGATTTGTTCCGTGACTGCGAGGTTGACCTTTGACATCACAATTTCCGGAACGGAATCGATCAAACCACTCCTGGGTCCTTTGTTCACTCGCAGCATCCTCTTCGCACTGAAATGTCATCCTTTGAGCACACGTTCGGTTGAGGCAATCTGTTGAGCGTTGTCCGATATATAGACATCAACACAATCGCGCGGAAAAAACCCCTGGGAATTATTAATACGACCTAATGCTTTTATAATCAATACAAAATGACTCTAGTGCTCATAAATATACGGTCCACTGCAGATAAATAGCACAATTTTCGTGAACCAATATGCAAGTTAGTTCACACTTAAGTTTCCCTTTATATAATTTTCAATTTATACTTTTTGGAAGAAATCTCAATTTCTCATTTGTTAAAAAAGTGCGGACGGACAAATTCAGCTGAATGTAGATAGTAATGGCTTGAATATAACTAATATTAATTATGTGATAATTTACTATCTCCAAAAGTCTTGTAAGAATATAAAGTTGATGGAGAATACTTATATATTGAGTTGAATTTCCGAAGCTTACATGTGTGCAATGAACAAACGAACATACCACTGCGCAATGGATATAAAGAAATATTGTTAAAGCAAGAATCGGTTTAGCGTTCCTGATATCGAGTATGTGCTCGATTCGACAGTTCTTCTCGATAGTATCTTTTTGTGAGTTTATACAACTCGACTGCCTTTGAATCGAGAAAAGTATTTCAATCGACACATAAACAACGGAATACAAGTTCTATCATTAGCATGTGAACAACAATGTAAGTGCAACTAGATGCAAAGAAGAGAAAGATGTTAATTAATCAAATAAAAAAACAATAATCCACATAAACTATTACAATTTATCTAAATATATTAAAGCAAAACCAAATAAGAACTTAACTATGTAAACAATGCAAATAAATAACTTAATTTCATGTAGCGAAAAACGACGGGTTCTGCCATTCTCCTCCGCATTCCGGAATTGCTGATTTTTAGACATCTCATTTGTATACATACATTTGGTAATATAACAAATAAGACCACTATAGAAGGTCACAACCTATCACTAAAGGCCCTACATCGTCCTACAATTATCCATACAACAACTTTTCAAAATAAGTCATTATATGGGAAGTGGTCGGGGAAATGGTGCGATCGAAACCATTTTTGAAAGCATTCGTTCCTGGGCCAAACTACGTCAGTGTTTCAAATTTCAATAAAATATGTCATAACTTATGGCCTGTGGGTTTTAAAACAAGACAGACGGATGGACAGACAAGATTGAAAGCAAGTATAGCGCGAGAAAGGGAGTCTATCTCAAACGCTTATGGGTGTTGCATACACCTGCACAAGCTCAATGCATCCTTGCATCATGAGTGGTTTAGCGAATAAATATCGAACGGTATTTACGCCTTTACACCTCATAGGAAACCTCTCAACGGATCAAGTGAATGCTCGCTTAACAATACAATGGACGATACGCATTTTAAAGGTAAGCTGTGAAATTTTTTGAAATGAAAAAAGAAGCCGTTATTATTATTATTATTGTCTTATTGAAATGATTAAATTTTCAAAGGCTTGTGTGTTTTTCCCACAACATTTGTGTAACATTGATCGGCACAGTACAAAACAGCGCAAAGGAAATTTACAGAAAACATTGATAACAATTTAAAATAAAAAGAATTAAAGAAATAATGACAAAAAGCGAGCTAAACAAAGAGTAATTAATTAAGCTAAACACATTATTGTTCATTTAAAATTTCTAGTTCTGTTTTCCTAATCTTTCCCAACAATGTTTTGTTAATATTTTTTTGATAACACCTTTTCATTTTATAGCACCAGAAGATGAACACATTGAAAATAGGTATTGGCTTCTTCCAACATTTTGGTATTTCCGTCATTAACGAGATTACGTAGGCTTTATACCTACTAATTGTATCAAATATGTGCATTTCGTACTAGTATTTTATATATTTTCTGATCGAGAAATTTTTCACTCGATAGTACGAAGAATGCATACTTAATCGATAGCCGTACGGTCACTATATGATAGATCGACTCGGTAGTCGATAACTATAAGTGCAATTGTGATCGACTTTACTCAATATCGAAAATCGTAAAGTGACCCCAAATTGCTAGTACAGGCGTTAGGGTGCTATTAAACAAATGTAATATGAAGATATACGAAGATATTCTATATATATATATATCTATGTAAATGTAAAATTTAAGCTCATTTTATTTGTAGTGCATATGCATATGTTCTCAGAAGAGTACGAACCTGTAATTATTTTATAAAATATATGATATTCCTCGATAGGACTGTTACCAGCGAACGGTTGACTCCATGTTAGCTGCAAACTACGAGATTGTTGTGAGTTTATGCGCAAATTTTTTGGTTGTTCTGGAACTTCCTGCACAATTAATTGTAAAGACATCTCATCCTGGCGTGTAAAAATATTAAAGCGAAATTAAGTAAAAACAAATATTATGTAAAGTTAAATTAATTCTTATGTGATAAAAATGTTCATTTTTATATTTTTAAAGTTTCCAATTCGCCTGAGTGGCCGAGTAGGCAAGAGTCTCGACTAGCAATTCAATGGTTCAAATCTCAAGAGCGGTAGAGTTTTTATTATAATAATAATAATAATAATAATAATAATAATAATAATAATAATAATAATAATAAAAATAAAAGCCGAAAGCCTTAGATGCTAGTGCTTTAAGACATTAGCCTTAGAATTTATTCTCTGGCTAAATTTATAATAATAATAATAAGAATAAAGTTTCCAAAGTTGAAAAACGAAATTCCATGTGTCAGACGTGCGTCTGTCACTCCATTAAGAAACTCCAGAATATTATTATCGTTTTTAGCCACAGATCAATGATAAATATGGATATAAAAGGTCTAACACCTATATCTTAATTTAGTTAGCTGCTGGCTTGTGATACTATTATTTATTAGGGGCATCTAAAATTGTCCTTGTAACCTGAACAATATACGTTTAAGTACTCGCTTGAAACGAAGATTATCTGAAGTTCGTTCCAAGGTTTACAAAACACACGCTTTTACTTTATATTTGATGGTTATACGCATATTAGCTCATCCCATAAATACCGCTCTTTCTACTAGATATAGAAATTCAAAGTCTGAGCGGTGAGTTAAACCAACTGTATTAACATGTCATAAAGGTAAGAAATATAAAAACAAGTAAAAAGAAGATAGTCGGACAAGCCTGACCATTAAATATCCTACACCACTTCGCCTAGTATAATGCTTCGTTTATTTTCGTAGTAAAATACTAAAAGTTATACCTTTTGTATCTGAAGACATAGTTTTCGTGAAAACCCTTATATTGGAGCATACTTAAAACATCAGCTGATGTGGTCCAAATTCTGCAAATTTAGTTTGCTTCTTAAGTAGTTTTTATTGTTCCTCACCTATTTTCACCATAAAAAGTCGTAAATTAGATTTCGCTGCTTGCTTACTCAATTTTAAGGCAGACCTAAGTGATCCAAATTCGTCATGGTTAATTTGTATACTACATCCATAAAACATTAAAAATTAAACCTTTTGCTAAAGAGTTTATTATTCATGAGAACCTTTATATGAAAAATTGCCCAAATAAAATAGGCCCATTTGATTTAAACTTGGGCCAGTTCATTTTCATGTCAAATTACTGTTATGCGCAAATTTTGTTTTTTATCAAATAATGGAAATTAGACCTTTTTGGCATATAAGTCCTTGTATAAATAAGTTTAAGCGATCTAAGATATAAAAAAAAATAATTTAGGGAATTTGTAAAATTTTAGACCCCATCATAGTTATGGGCTCTCATGAATAGCAAACCTTTCGGCAACAAGATTGGGTCCGCAGTTTGTTATGACGATAGCAGGTGAAAAATAATAACATCTTTGACAAGTATATTAAATTCGACAAATTTCGACCACGTTAGTATATGTTACGAGCTTTCTCCATTATGAGGACGTGCACTAAAACTGTACCCCTCCACATAAAAATAGTGTACAGTTTTCGGTGTATTATTGCGAAGATGATTGAATGACTTTATTATTGGAATCAAATAACGAGTATGAGTCAGTGTCAGCGGCAGCTTTCAAATGCGACGGTCGATTTAATGAAATAAGTATGAAAAAGTCGCATTATCCATGGAACGACTTAATGTTTTGTATGTATATGGGTTGCAAATATATACAATGATAGCAGATCTGAACTTTCAAAGCAAAAATAAAAGTGAATTATGTATGTGCAGACAGCCGTGCAAGTATGTAACCGCAT
The DNA here is from genome assembly GCA_001077435.1 of Glossina morsitans morsitans. Lineage (NCBI taxonomy): Eukaryota > Metazoa > Arthropoda > Insecta > Diptera > Glossinidae > Glossina > Glossina morsitans. The sequence goes on along the minus strand of CCAG010012775.1, from coordinate 1,591 downwards.
TTGACAAATGCATTTACATATTTATAAGTACTATGTGTGTATGTATGCGTGAAATTTGTTATTCACGTTCATTTTCCTTCGTTCACACACGTATGCTTATATGCAAGCAACGAAAGTTTGTATGCGATAAACGAAATCCAATAGTTCATTAAATACGCACATTTCGCTTAAGTCCGAACCGCTGATTATGAAAGTAAAACAAGCCGAGAGACATTTAAGATTATATAGAGAATTTAATATTTTGAAAGGTTGACATTGAGAAATTCAAGAATATTGGTAGCTTAACATTTTTCGGTAAACAGCAACAACAACTAATTCAGTTTAGCTGTTTAATTTTTACAGAATCTTCTTAAGATTACTTTTACAATGAACGGCATTATATTAAAGTGTGCGGCATTTATTTGCATCGACATGCATAGGTATTCTTTTATGCATAAGTTGACCTTTAATTATTTATTTATTTATAAATAATTTCTACTATCAGCATGAAAAGACGGCGCTGTGTGTGTTGATTTTGTTATATTAATTTTAAAATCAAAGAATAGGTAAGAGAGACAGACTGTATAAGGTGCAGAAGGCTCTTTAGTAGATAAGAAGCGGGCCTATCAATTCGTCATATCTGGGTCCATTTCCAAGGCGATAGAACAATACATTAATAATTTTCGATGTGTGGCTTGTGTGGCTGCAGTTATAATGAATGCACGGTCGATAAAGTCGTAACACTTACCGGTCAGCTATACACTTTTATCTTTGTTCCTCTTTTTTGCCCCTTTCTTTCTTTCTTCTTTCTGTCAGCGGAAACAAGAAAAGGGAAACTACATATATTCTTGAAGTAAATTTGTGTCAACACACTAACGCCCGTCTTCTCGTTAAAACTATTGTGACTGAAAATCTTCATTTGGCACAATATGAAAAGTGACTTGAGAAATCTATCCCAACTTATTGTAAACATAAAAAATGTGCTGATTACATTTTTATACTGTGTCGTGTTACGATTTATCACTTTTGATACTTGCTTTTGAAAAGTAGCTAATACGTTGCATGGCATAATTTTTCCCCTTTTGCAACTTCTGATAAGAAGTGAGCAAGTAACTATGTAAAATATACTTTTTATTGTAAACGAAAGTGTAGAATATTGCATTTTTGTTAAAAAAAAAAACATGATGAAAGTAGCCGACAAGCTCATTATCACATAAGGAACATTAAAACAAGTAAAAATCTTGATAGTCGATCAAGGCCGACCTTTAAATGCACTTCACCTAATACAATTCTGCATTTATTTTTGCGATAAACCCTTATACTCCTTATATAGAGAAGGTCCCAAAACGTGAAATTCCGGTGTCCAAATTCAGTAGAACTAATTTTCTTGTCAAAGATCTTATTATTTTTTACGTATTTACATCATAAAAAAGTGAGAATTGGACTTTGTGTGACTTACAGTGAGCCCCATTAATAGTGGGTTTTTTTCGCCCGACTAAAAATAAACGCTTGCTAAACCTAGTCCATTGCGTAAACATAACAATTTATTTTACTATTTTATACTACTGGAGAGTACATATTAAAGTTAAAAAAGAAAAAAAAAAAAAAAAAA